>JACJUY010003502.1:56674-85276 GCA_014220935.1 Platorchestia sp. MABIK
CCCCCCCCAAAAAAAAAAAGACGATAATTTTACTGAACTGTGAATACTCAATTAACTATACGTTTGTAATTGTGTGTCCTGGACCAAATGGTAGGCAATAATACAGCAGAAGAGGTTGATTGACCGGTGCTAAAACGAGAAACACTGGAAACCCATGAGAAGCAATATACTTTGGGTTAATTCGACAGATTAGGTTCTATGTTGGCTCAAATCTGCCTAACCGCTACAAAACAAGCGTATCGAAGAGAGGAAGAAACCATTTAGTATGGATATTAGGGAATTCGGAATCTATGCAGAAGGGGCATAGAAACAGTAAGTTGGGAAAAAAGTACATGAAACAAGATAAGAGCTGAACAAGAAAGTAGTAGGTGCTGAAAAACCAGGCAGCAGTGAACCGAAAAAGGTGGTCCTCAACATAGCAAAAAATGTTTTATTTCAACAAAAAGAAAGCCTACCTAACTCTCAGCTCGGGCCCTCACAAATTTTCCCCCTGGGAGCGCTAATTCCCATAGATACAATAGTTGGATCCCCCTGAGTTTCGACATGATTTAATTCGACATGAGTGTTTTTCACAACTGCAAATTTCATTGACAGAGGCCCAAACGCTTATGGGTAAAATAATTTTTGATTGAAATATTTCGGTGTATGCTTCGCGAGTACCAGCTGGCATATACGTCACTAAAAATTTAAATTGCTGTTACTGTTTTTTAACATATGCACATATTGGAAGAAAATGGGAGCTTTAGCCAAGCTTCAGTTAAAAGTACTTCAGTACGTGAGAATGGAAAGATTGGGTAATCACAGCTTTTTAAATTATCCGTTTTTCACACACTAATTGCTGATGAGTAGGGTTACAATACAATTCATTACGTTATTAAGTCTAAGCTATTTTTGTTGAAACGAAACAATTCTTCAGTTGAAATATACTGTGGGCTTTCCGAAGAAAGGATGGAAAGGTTTCATTTGTTCTATGGATGGTTTGATGATTGAGCGGTAGAGCGTGGAGCAGAACGCATGCGTGTTAATGGCTTGATTTATTCAGCTTGATACCGCAAGTGTCGATCTATGCGGAGATTGAATCTTTGGGTGACACTGCCGTGTAGGAAGCATTACAGTCATGCAATGAAAAACGTTTTTGACCGTCTCTCAGTCTGGAATTTGTTTTTACACTCGATGAAGGAAGCAATGATATAAGTGTTTCTGCATGAAAATTGCGAGTTAATGTGCGGGTATACTTGTTAAAGATATTTTTTGAGGTAATCAGGCGGAGCGTCGTTGGAAAACTGTAGCGTATTGAGGAGGTCAAGTTCAGAAACTGCGAATTGGTTAAATGCTTAGAACAATCACGATTCCACAGATAAGTTTCCTTGTCATAAATTTCCTTTAATTATGCACATGGACTACCTTGAATCAATCCTGTCATGGAACATTTTTGTAAATCAGTCTATACACGAGGTATCTCACGTAAGTGTATAGCTGACTTTAAAATAATAATAACTCGATTACTACTAAGCCGATTCTGGCAAACTCGGTTTCACAAACTACAGAAAAAACTTACAACTTCGTATTTTCTTTAAATAAAGAATAATTATAATGTAAGGAACACGTTAAGAAAATGTAAATAATTATTTTTGCACAAGTTGACCATACCCACAGGAGCAAAGTATTCCTAATAATGGAAATAAATTTACGATGTCAGGTTTAATTTGATGGGCTTTTACTTCACAAGATGTATTTTCCTCGGACACGTCTGCAATTTTGACGTCATTTTAAGACGCATTTTTTTCTAGCGTTGGTTCAGCTTGACCTTTTTCATCATTATTCGACATGAAATAAACAACATTCTTTAGTTAAAATGTGACTTAATAAAAACTACTATCTGCATTAAATGAGACAAAGTGAGGCAAAGTATTGAAGCAAAATTCGGATATCCTAAAGTGAGGTAAATATTTCTCGTAAAACCGTATATTTTTTCCACATCGAACCATTAACAGAAAAAATAGGATGTTGTACTTCAATATGTCCGCAGGCTTCAGCATCATTTACTGGAAATGAGGATCATAAGACATTTAAATAAATGCATGGTCAGATGTCGCAGACATCAGAGGAATGGCAAACTCTTGACTAGCCACAGAGCGAGAACTAGGCACGCACAGCATGTGGAGTAATACATCAACTCTGTCATTTTTTGAAATATGGATATCTTTGATGGAGGAATGTAGGATCATACAGCAAGCACGAGTGAAGCAGTCCAACTGTTTTCATGGCCCTGAAAACTAACGAAGAATTATTAGTTCAAAACCAGAAACTATTTAAAGCGAGCAGAGTAGATTAGATTATTAGTTAGTTTAAGCCTCCCTATCCGCTACAAAGGCGATTCAAAAAAAGGAAGGAGGAAGGCACCATTTAGTATGGAGTTTAGAGAACGTGGAATCTATGCAGAAAGGGCATAGAAACAGTAAGATGAGAAAGAAGTTTATGAAACAAGATCAAAATTGAAGAAGTAGTAGGTGTTGAAAAAACAGGACAGCAGTGAACCGAAAAAAGATGGTCCGTAACAGAACAAAAACTTATTCCATTTCAAAAAAAAGGAAGCCTACCTAACCTTTAGCTCGGGCCCTCACATAGTCCCCCTGGGAGCGCCAATTCCCATAGATACAATATTTGTATCCCCCTGAGGGGAGCGAGCAGAGTATCATGCTTTACTAAAGTAATATAATTTTTCCACATTCTGAATTCAATAATACCAGATATACACTGATGACTATCAAACAATGAAATGAACAAATAACATCAATTTGCTTGCAGTAAGAAGGGTGGCTACAAAAGACGAGTCGGACCCACGCCAATAATGCATCAAGCCACCACGAGGAGAGGGCTCTGTCCAGTGACGCTGCAGCATGGACTCGTTCACCTCAGGCCCCTTTTACACACCTCGCCTCTTCGCATTAACATAAGCATCGGGGAAACTAGGTTTATCACCGTTGAATCAAAAGACGTTCTTAGAGTATTTTTTCATTCACTCGATTCACGACAACTATGGTTTTGCGAGAGGAAAGCTAGTTTAGCCCTTTTTCACGAGATCAGTAGGAGCATCGATGCAATATTAAAACATAAACTGAGCTCAACACTAATATCACATTACCTAGATGCTATTCATTCTCTCTCATAAAGCTCAACCAACCCTTTACCATCGAATAGCTCTTCTTCCTCTACCAATTACTGTCATTCTAACACAGCTCTTGAAACGATGTATCTACACCTCTTATGTATTCTCTCCTCTTTCCTTTTCAAAGTGCAAGCCTCCACAGCCAACATATAAAATTTGGAACTATGCTGTATTAATTCCATGTACATGATATTTTCATGTACGAAGACAAAGTCATGATATTTTCTAGCAGCATTTTGTCTAAATAACATTCTCTCTAGCAACGCTCTCATTTCATGACATTTTTTTTAAATTTGTTCGGTACTCAATCCTATTGTTCATCTTTATAAAATCAATACTGAAACAAAGAATAAGTTCTTTCGTTGAAATTTACTCGCGGACACCCACGCTCTAGAATCTTTAATAAAACTGGAACCAACAAATAAGATTCAATTTCTGAATCATCCGAGATGGTTCAAGTTAAATACGTGTCCAGGTATCAACACTATCACAAATTATACTTCTAACGAAATACGATACGTGTCATAACATTCTAAAACACATGACAAATAATACAGACAAAGCACGTTGCTAGAGAACACGACAAAAATGCTTCACGCCTTCTCATTTGAACGAGTGAGATTGAACGACCACGCTTCGCATCTGTAAATCGCACAAAGAAACGACAGCACCAATGCTGACCGCCCCGACTCACATTGTTTACCCCCAGAAAGGGCTCGCACTGAACTCATACCAACAAACCAACTGATAAAAGATACCTCGTAAACGATCACGCGTCACCAACTCTCATTAAACTATGCAGTAGCTTACCTTGAAGTTTGAGCTCTGACCACAGCCAATATTAAATCACTACACTGTGAGCTATTTTTCTCTGAAAATTTTATCAACATTTTACCAATAAATCTAGAGAGCTTCAGTTCTGAACGGTTCCATAATAACTACAACGAAACTATTATTACACGAGATCATAGTTCCCATCTCTAAGTTTTATTTGAACATAATGTGTGGCATTACAAAATTTCAGGTAAAACAGTAAACATTTGTCATAGACCTTGTAGGTATGAGTGGGGACTACATTTGCGCTGAAGTCCCCAAGGCAAGTTTATTTCACATTCGTGACACATGAACATATGTTATAAAAAAATAAATCTCACGTGTAAATTTATGTTATGACATTTTACTTAAAATTCGAGATGAATATTACTAACACGCCTAGATGGCGTGGAAATGCTGGCTTACGAGTGTTTCATCATTAATGAAACAGCAAATGGAAGCAACCTTGACGAATGAAAAACGTGAATTTTCAAGTACCTTCAAGACAAGTTTGCCAGCTTGTGATCAGCGCGACGACAGCCAAGGCCGCATGATGCGCATAATTTTCGAGTGCGCTCATTTGCACGGCCGCCTCGGCAGCAGTGCTGGCTTCAACGAACCGAGAGGCAAAATCGAACATAAAAAAGGCACCGCTTCGTAGCCGGCGGGAATGTTACCGCTTTTTCAAAATAACAAAGTTCGGAATAAATTCATAATACACGCTTCAAAATGTACGATTTGGAAGCCAGTACACAATAAACAATACAACAAAAAATGATGCTAACAATAACAAATGAGTAAATGATAACAAGAGGAATTCTTCCTGCACAAGCAGGCTTTGCGCACAACTCGATCATGATATATTTACTGCATATATATTTCTACTTAACTAATGTAACTACAAAATAGGAGCATTAGTTAAAGTATAAATTGTAAATACACTTCAAGGAACATGCTAAGCATCAATTCAACTGAGCAGGTGCGCTGCACACGATCAACAACCTGCGCTCGCTGCCTTCACACCTCAGGGCTGTGCCATTTTGGCACAGAGACAATTTAGAGACAGCGCATTCTACTCTTGCGGCATCGAAGCTCCGAAGTTACTGCACACCATCCTTCAGCAAAGATGGTCTCATCGAGGCATAGTGCACTTGGAAAAATTTGTGCTCAGAGCAACAGCGTACAAAAAAAATTCAAAATATCAAGTACATATCCAGTCTCTGAACGAAATAACGCGCGAAAGCATTGCCAATGGAAATGATGCGTAAAAAACGCCAAATTGAATTTTCCAGCATCAATAAATTTAAAAAAAGGTCACCTAGAGTACAATTTTAAACGCCATAAAGGTTAAGAAGCAAATTAAGCTTATTTCAACGTCTAGTTAATTATCACTTAACATCGATGGTTGTGGCTTGACACATACTTGTGAAATTCAAGGAAGTTATGGTAAAGAGTTAAAGTAAGCAAATCCAAAAAACAGTACTAATTACGTTGAACGTTCAATGACTCTGGTCAACGTAGAAAGACCACATCAACATGACGCTAAGCAACACTAGGATAAAGAATTGATCCCCTAACAAAGGTGACAATAATACTGAATCATAAGAAAATGATTAGCAACTCAAATTGGTCGGACGCTTTACTCGACTTAGCATTCATTCAAGTCATGAACTAAGCTTGCTTTATTCTTTTTTTTTAATCGATAAAACATTCAAAACAACTGTGAAAACTTTAACATATTTACATTACAGTCGAAGGCAAAGCACGTCCGAATGAAGCTAAGCTATACACAGAAAGTAAATGAAGGTACTAAAAAATCAGCATCTCTGAACGATAAATTTTTGGTGCAATAAACTTCACAACATCTCTAACTTGCCACCAAAGAGAGCAATTCACAGAAAATTATTTGAAAAAGCAAAAAAATCATCATAAACAGGAACACTGCACATAAAAACGAACAAGCCTTCTCGGCAAAATTTCGATTTTTAAAAATCGTACGGAATTGAAGCATGAGTCGCTCAAAACAAAAACGCTCGAGTATCAAACCCACATTTGCAAACAGTGCAGTAAAAATCAGTAAAGCTTTGAACACACAAAATCAAGAAAATAAGATATATTCGATAACATCGTAACTTACATTCTATACCCTATAGAAAAGGAGTTTGTCTCATCAGGATGAGTTCCTGAATTTTACTGGTGAGCGCACTAACAATACTGCGGTGTGCCTGCTGAGCAGCCGACACGCGTAAAATGAAACATTTTCTTGTGAAGGTTAACCAAGCAATTTTTCTGCAACCGACTGAACACATCTCCAAATTGTAAGATTGAATCCATATTTTCAGGCAATATGTTTAATTTGCAACATTATTCAGTGACATTCACAGAAGCTTGTCAGTTCTCTCACTTCCAGAGGATTGCTATTTAGACAAAATACAAGACTCATTTCCTCACTAGAGGCTTCGTATATTATCGTCCAGTGTCCAGTGAGCTCAGGAGATCGAATCCAGCGCTCCGGAAAAAGTTATGTAGTCGGCACACTAGCGTCCCTGCCCACAGGGTCCCCGCGGTCCAATGAATGCATTTTGAATCGAGTTTTCAGTTGGTGCTTAACCGCGCAAATAATGATCAACATAAATTTTCAAAAATTCGCATCAAAAGTACCAGAAACGAAGCAAGCCTTCATTCGGTCATATTAGTAAGAACGCAGAAATACTGCTTCTAGCTCAGCAATTAATTCATTTCCAAACATGGCCACACAAAGTGAGCTCAACATGTCTGTATTTTATTATACACGTTAACCTGAAGAACTTGCGAGGTTTGAACATATACCATTAATCAAAACAATTTTTAAATGATAAATCATTCAGCTAATTAAGCATGACAGATGAGGCACCTGTTCAACTGATCATTAGTAATAATTAGACAAAATGTTGATTTCTTGTTCAGCGATAGCGACAAGATTAGACTAGAATTTAATTTAGTTCAAGCTTTCCTCACCTCATAAAATGTGCTCTCCGGAGAGGAAAGAAAAAGTCATTAAGGGAACAGGAAATCTATGAACAAGTGTGTTCTCACACAGTATTCCTTGCGCACAAAAACATTAAAAATGGAGAAAATCAATGAAACAAAACAAAAGTCAAAGAAGAAAGTAATGGGCGCTGAAAAAAGGACAACAGTGTTTTGATAAAAAATGTTTCATAATTGAACGAAAAACATTAAATTTCAGTGAAAAGAAGTCTCTGCACCTTACATTTTCCCCTTGGGGAGGCTAACTTATATATGAAGATCCGATAGTTATGTTTTCCTTAGGGGAAAGCAAGTGACAAACACTACTTCCAAATGGACATCCAAAGAGTGACATGCGATAACAGGAAGACTAATGTGCACGCATTAACGTGGTCTAATCACCACCAATTGCAATGAATAATTCCTTACGATTGAAAAAAACTCAAAACTAGCTATGGGACACGAGTCATTCCAGGAACTGTATAAACCGATAAGTGAAAGAAACTTTTATGCTCAAGATGCACGGTATGCCATAAGGTAACATGTCTCAACTACAAATTGATATACATGGAGTACTATAAGGCATTATGACCGTACTTCCAAAATTTACGATCTACATTAGAAGTCTAAAAATTTAAACATTATGATTTCTTTGATATTACTCTTTACGTTATTCAATTTGAGGGCTTGGAATTACTTCATGAAGCACGAAGTCATAAGCAGACACCTCAAGACCCATCATAAAGACATTGTAATGAGGACCAGCAGCGAGGGTAGCAGGTACGAGGTTGTTAGACTGCCTCATGACCGTTCAGGTATCATACTGTGCTCGAGGATAAAGTCCATGGCTTTCATGACCTCCTGCGGGAGATGGTGACGCATCATGTTGGGTGATATGACGAGGCTGGTGAACTGACACGGAGGGCTCCACTGCACCTTCCACCGACCCGGCCTGGAATGCAAGCAAGATCGAGATCATTGTTAGGCCGAGGCTACAACACCAAAATGCTTAACTAAATAATATATATAAAGTAAAACACTGTACCCTCCCCTCCGTCTCATCTAAGTTCATAGCAGGAGCTTGAAAATGAATGGATCACTCACGCTAACTCAAAAGCTCTGACATCAGCCATACATCTCCGACTTCGCGTGAGAGAGGGATAACAGAGTGCAGGACCTGGGTCTAATGAGAGTAGCATCGAAATTGATTTATTGGCAATGCTCATTTGCCACGTCTAACTGCTGAAACTTTCTCCAGAATTTGATTTAAATCACATACCTATGAATTCTCTGCAATGTACAGGCACAGCGCTACTTTCTCAGGTCTTGTAGAAAATAGATTTGGCTGTTAAGATGGGGTCTAGGTCCATGGGAAGACCCTCGTGGTCAAAGGGATTGTATTTCATTCTCTCCCCTTAAACCGGAGGAGATCAAAAATAGTTGTAAAATCATTGTAATTATAAGACCAAATTCAATTGTAAACCAGAACAATCGTCAATGTAATTTTTGACGTTTCTCCTCTTTTGCACATAATCCACAGCACATCTTACTTTCGACTTCAACATTTTCAACCAGAAATTGCTCGCACATTCTTTTCACTAAACCCCTCACTGCTCAGCACACAACCGTATTTGACAGCTAACACAACAACAGAGCCAACCTACAGCTCTTCATTTCCTATCCATTAAACAGTCTCACTTTCGCTAAACTAATCAAGTATCAATTGTCCAACATTCGACATTTTCTTCCTGGCCACTTTCAGTTCCTACGTATCTGTATAAGCTGTTCAAAAACTCTTCCACATAAAAATTGCTAACAAAGCTAACTAATGAGTTTCGTGCCAACTGGCTGTATTCTACGAAATTATGACATGGCAGCGTGTGTGAATTTTGAAAGATTCTTTTTCCCCTCTATGGAAAAAAATCACCTCACCTCCACGTAAACAGAAATTTATTACATCAGGCCGCATAACGTAGCTTCTGGTAAAGTTTTAAGAAAAATGAAATTAGTTTATGAATCTGAACTAACTGAATGTACAATTTCAAAAGGAATCGCACCGGATTTGTTAGATTAGTCGCTAGTTTTAGCCTCCATACCCGCAGCAACAAATGCGATCCAAAGAGAGGAAGGAGGAAGGCACCATTTAGTATGGAGTTAAAGAAACGCGGAATCTACGCAGAAAGGGCATAGAAACAGTAAATTGTGAAAGATCATGAAACAAGACCAAAGTTGAAGAAGAAAGTAGCAGGTGCTGAAAAACAGGACAGCAGTGAACCGAAAAAAGGTGGTCCTTAAAATAACAAAAACATTTTATTTAAACAAAAAAGAAAGCCTACCTAATTCTTAGCTCGGGCCCTCGCATTGCCCCCTGGGAGCGCTAATTCTCATAGATACAATAATTGCATCACCCTGAGGGGAAATCGCACCGGATTTGAGAGAAATACAGTCATTGCAAATTTACTGGCATGTCAGCACATGATGCACAAATGTGCAAAAATAAGGTTGCTCAGCACAAAAATTTCAACGCTGTTGTGCATTATCGCGATTTTTAAAAAATTCTGGGAAGTGTACTTTAGATCACAACAGTTTCAACCTTTCCCCGTTGATGCGGTCTTCAATTTTTTCAAAACTCCACTCCAGCATGAAGATTATCTATGACGAATGACAAACGGCTGATCGAAGGTTTTACAGAAAGCAGCTGAGTTCTGCGCGGAGCTATGTTGCACACTTCAATGTCATTCTCTTCCTTCACTGGAACTTTTTTTGAGGTTCAAATACTTCAACAGGCCCGTATACTTAATCATAAGGTGATTTATCGCTCTTCGGAGCAAATGGTTGAGGTCTTTGGCTTCGGGCAAAAAGAGGTGCGTTGAGTATCACACTTAGCACAACACTGCTGGATACACCTCAGTATGCTATGCAAATTGCATTCAGATAACCCTTCAGTACGAAGTTCAAATATCTGCTTACACACCCACACACACACACACGCACGACACACACACACGCTGCCCCGTCTTTATTCCACAAATGTGGATGCACAGTGGGGGCAAAATAATGCAACAAGTTGATTAAACCACCAGATTCTACATTTCTAAACAACGTGCAATTACGAAAATTGAATTATATATAAACAATGGTATAAAAAGGTTAATGAAATATCTAGAACCCACAAATAGTTGAAAGAAAGATCATGTAGGAAACATGTTTAATAAATACGAGAACAAAAGTTGACAATTCACGTTTTTTTCTCGATATTTTATTTTAAAATTATTGTAGAATTATTCCAGAATGTTCTAATACAATCTTCTATTTGGCAACCAAAATTTCGTCAGCATTCATCTTCAATAACGTGTCATTGTTACAGCAGCTCTCGTTTTGAAGGGTGGTAGGCATGGGTAAGAATTGGGACATCAGCCAAGACCTTAGCGAACGTATTGTGAAGTTCCATAATGAAGGTTTGGGACATCGGAAGATATGTGCACAACCGTGTGTTCCTATAGCCTCGGTTGGAATCATGATTCACTAGCAGAACCCGTGGAAATTCGATGGACAATATCATCAATTAGCTAGGTGGTCTCGTGAAAAAATTCGGTCAATATTACTCAACAAATTTTAACATAACATTCTAATCCATCATAACCTAACATATTCTAACCTCTCTTGTCCTAAGCAATGCAAACTAAATCTATCCTTATCTAACATATCTTAACCTATCCTAACCTAACTTATCCTAACCTAACTTTAACCAATGTCATCGTTAGGCTAAGTGGACCCGTGAAAAAACGGTCAACATTACCTAACAAATTCTAACATAACATATTCTAACCTAATCCATCCTATCATAACATATACTAACCTATCCTAACCGAAGCTATCCTGATAATATATCAAACATAAAAAAACCATGAACCCGTGAAAAATTTCATCTTCATTACCTAACCTATGCTAACCTAAAATATCCTAACCTATCTTATCCTAACATATCAATGTATGTAAAGGCGATCTTTTAATGCAACACTCACGAATACACTATCCATGAGACCGCACACTTGGATGACGGGCGTTACACACAAACTTAGTTTAAAGCCTTATAATAGATAGATAAGTGGAAATGCCGGAATACGACTTTCAACAAGCTTCGAACGAGCTGAAGTATTTCTTTGGTAGAAGTATTAATGTATGTCCACGGATGATAAACGACCGTGCTGCACGAAAATTGGTCCGAACAGTAGTGCAGAGGCCTCTAACTACTCATGAAGAAATTAAAAGATGATCTCAAGGCATCTGGGATCGAAGTCAGCAAACACACGATCAGCAGGGCACTACGCCGTGAAGATCTTCGCTCCCAAACCCCTCGTAGACACCTCTTTTCCAGAAACGTCACATCAAGGCCCCGCTAAAGTATGCCAACGACCATTTAAACAAGCCAGCAGTGTCTTGGAGCTCAGTACTGTGGTCAGATGAAAACAAAATCGAACTATTAGGGAGAAACAGCACAAACCATGTTTGGAGGCAACAAACGAAGAGTATAAACTACAGTGTACCATACTCCGTGTTAAGTTTAGAGGTAGCTCAATCATGGTGTGGGGATATTTCAGCTCATCAGGAGGCGGTAAACTTCACATCACTGAAGGAACAATGACTGTCAGGAAATATCGTGAAATATTGGAAGAGCAACTCCAACTTTCAGCTCGTTTGTTAAAATTGAAACGTGGTGGATGGACCTTTCGACAAGACAACGATCTAAAGCATCCTGTAAACGAAACCAAGGGATGGCTGAGGATGAAGAAGATAAACATTTTAGAATGGCTGAGTCCGTCCCCGGACATGAATCTGATCGAAAACTTGGAGAAATTGAAGATTCAGAAGAGAGGTCCTAATAACATCACTGAACTCAAAGAATTTTTCATTGAAGAATGGAATAAGATAATACCCGAAACTTGTAAAAAGCTGGTAGTGAACTACCCTAAACGTCTTGAAGCCATAATTAATAATCACGGGTATGCAACGAAGTATTAATGTGTGTATACCTTGAAATGTATTGCAAACTTTTGTTCACGCATTTATTAAAACATGTTCCTATATATTCTTTGTATTAATATTTGTGAGTTTTAGACATACTATTAACCTTTTTATACTAATCTTTATTCATAATCCAATTTTCGTAATTGTACGCGATCTAGAAATGTGAAATTTGGCCATTTAATCGTGTTGTATTATTTAGCCCCCCACTGGAGAACTGAACTAATCCTTGCTCGATTAATAATCACTTGCATTCAGGAGTTTACTGAAAATTTTCCAATCTGTGTGAATCCTTTCTTAAATATATCTAGATTTATGAGAAATTAATAATACTGTATTAGCCTCCGCTAAACACTTCAGTCCAATATTAAATTTTGGCTACCGATTTTATCGCAATAACACTGACTTGAGAGTCCTGCAAATACTGTATTACCCGTTAAATAGACGTTTACTGAGCCTCAAATACCTCCATACTTCAAATAAAAGGCAGAATTCTTTAGCAACGTTAAACGAGTAATAGCTGGAACACAAGTGCTGCGAAGTCAGTGTAGATTGTATAAATAGAAGAGGCGCATTAAGATCTGACGTGTCTATGCTGGAAGGGCGGACGTGCAGCACATGGCCAGGCAGACAGAGAGCAGTCTCGGTGTGGCGCGGGCTGTGCACCACCGCACACGTCGGCTGCGACGCGCCTATTGCGGCCGGCGCACAGCGACGCACGTTCTCCAAGCTCTCCTGTAAAACAAACGTTATTGTAAGCACGTTAGTTCTCTGAGCTACCTGAAGTCAAGCTCAACTACGAAACATGAATAACAGATTACATCTTTCACAAATTTGCATATAAATTGTTTCCATCAATCGAATTCGATCTAAAATGGAAAGTTTGAACTTGAGGAATTAAGACATTCATATTGAAATCTCTCGAACAGCTTTGCATTTCATGAACATTTAAGAGGAATTTACTTTGTTTCGAATTCTGCTCACTTCTATTCATGAGTGTTGATTATTATTTTCGTACGTAACCCAGAACGAAGATTCACCCCACACCACATCTTCTCGTTTAAAAAACATGGCTGCGAGAAAGAGAATAGTAATACCTAGGTTTTTCTAACATGACATGAACAAAGCAAGTGACAGGTGAAACAGCTTGCAACAGGTAGCTCACTGGATTAATGACCCTACACAACTAGGAATACGAAGTTGAACATGTTCATGCATGCACTGTTCACGCATATTTTCATTCGTGAAGAATACATGTATTATCATAATGATAAGCCTTAGCTCATTGTACATATCAATATAGCGTGAAGGTGGAGGAAGATGAGTGAAGTCATTGGCACAAAGCACGTAACGGAAGACACAAACTTGCTCATTGGCACCTTAAGGACGAGAGTCTCCCGCCTGATGGGTTACGCTCCAGAGCCGCACAGCGCTCACTGATTCGCCCTTGGAACAACACACGTGTCGTTTCACAATCACTCCACACTCCTCTGGTGCAAACTCTAGTTCCATCAAAACTTGTAACTGCATTTTCTACAGCCATTTTAGATTGATACGCATACTCGTACTATAGGACTCAAGTCCCAACATTCTCCTCACGTTTCCCATTTACGCTTTCAAGTATCACGAGAGAATGGTGGCCGTGGAACCAATAACTAACGTAATTCTGCAGCCGTCCAGTTGTGGACGTGAGCAGAGGTTGCGAGGATGAAGAGGAATTGGGAGTGATGCTCTGGCTTCTATCGTGGCGTACCTCGGAACTCCCCGCTCTTTTACTTCGTCCAACATCCAGGTAACTATCATCAGCCACCGTATCTTCACCATCAGAGATGTTGTCTTCCTCTTCCTTATTTACGTCATCTGCCACGTAAGTATTAGCAGGTCTAGAACTAGACGCATGAGAGCTTTTTCGGAGTTTTCTTTTCGCGCCAAAGGTGGGAGAATTTTCTTTGCACTTGTAAGTGGGCAAATTTACTGTGGAGTTATTTGGAGCAATTTGCTCACCACGATCAACTGAGTTTAGGCCAACACGTTCTGTAGCATGAGCAGTGTCGTCTTCACCCTCATTTTGGGCCTCAACTTTGCGGCGCTTGCGCCTTCTGCTGCGAACATTGTTGCCACCGTCGTAGAGCGAGCTGTCCGTAAAGCGCTTCTGCAGTGTAGTTTCGCTTATACCAAAAAGCATAAACCAACAGCCCTGGGCCAGCAATCTGAATTTTGGCTGATGGCTCTGCTCAAGGACTGTGACAATCTGGGCTCTTAGATTGTGCAAGGAATGCATGCTCAGCCGGGGCACCAAGTCATCGCCTACCACAACGGACATCACGTATTCAAGAGTGTGGTTCGCAAACTCTTCCGAGCAGAGACCTCCAGGCGGAGAGAACGCAAAACACAAAATATCAACAGGGCTTGAGAGCGCGGTCGAGAATACGGTGTTGGTGCACATGGGTGTTGACACGCTAACGGCAGGCACTGCTGAGATGACAGTGACTTGCTCTATCACCACCTGATTACTTGTTGTCAGTTGCACCTCATTATTTTCTCGTGACTGATCAAGCGAATTGTGCACCATAGCTGAGTCAGTGCTCTTCGTCCTTTCATCAAGCACAGTACCTCTTCCTGTGCTCGCAACACTTAACAAATTGTCCGTGTTTCCTACACACTCAGTAGCAGGAGTACCTGCACAAACAGGAGTAAACTTTGAATACAGTATATGTGATAAATATTCAAAACACACGATAGAATTCTCAATATATAAAATAGGAAATAAGTCAAGATTGAAAAGAACTCCTGATGAATGGAATTACCGTGAAATTATAGATTGAGAGAAGTGAATCATATTATTCAACATCATTATTTGCAAGGCAAAGAGATTTAAGTTTCAAATCAGTAAAAATAACCAAAAATAAACTAGGAAAAAACATTAGATGTTAGTTTAAGCCTCCCTAACCGCAACAAAGACGTTCAAGAGAGAGAAAGGAGGAAGGCACCAGTAGGGAGTTAAGGGAACGCGGAATCTATGCACAATGTGCATAGAAACAGTGTGGTTAGAGTAGAAGAAGAAAGTAATAGGTGCTGAAAAACAGGACAGCAGTGAACCGAAAAAAGATGTTCCGTAACAATACAAGATACTATTATATTTTAACCATAGGATGGCCTACTAAACCTTTGATTCAGGACCTCACATATGTATTCCCCCAAGAGAGCAAATTCCCATAGACATTGTTTTACTTGTGTTTAATTAATGTATCAGAGCACTAATATTGCAAGGAAAACTTCATTTCATTTAGACAAATTATGTAAATTATCAAAGATTATACACAATAATAAGTGAACCTATCAACGAAACATTAAGAGTATTGGTTCCTGTCATTTAGAAATTACAGTTGTCCAAGTAGGGAATATTCTAATGCAAATCTACTCTTATTATCGTTTCCCTACTTATCAGCTATTCTAAGCATCCGTTACGCCAACATTTCCTACACAAGGACTAACACAGTCCCTGCTCCGACCACTTTATCGTATAGGGTCTGGTGACCAAAACTCAATGCAAAAATTTGACCATTCTACGTGTGACAGAAAGCAAAATCCATAAATGTTTACGTTTTTTTAGCGTTAAAATATAGTCGACAGGTTCAGATTAGGTTGCAATAGGTTGGGTTAGGAAGGTTTGGTTATAGTTCATTCAAACAAAAACTAAAGAATATGAGCAGGTAGTCTTGAAGCGACAATGAGGATTATTAATATTATAGTGTACGTCACTTCAAGACACTTTAGCCACCACAAAGTCAGTCCAAAGAGACCTTATAGAAGGAACCATTTAGTATTGACTGTGGAAAATGGAGACTCTGAGAACAAAAGTTTTTCTCACACAGGAGACCTACCGCATAGCAACATCAAGTCCAAAAAGAAAATAAAAAAAGGACAGAGAAGAAAAAGCAAAGAAGAAACAGCGCAAAAGGTATGAAAACTGAATGAAGCTAAGCGGGCAAAAAGATAAAAGTCCCAAATATATACCTGAGGTATATATATTAAATAACTACGGTCATTCTAATAGGGTAAATTGAAATCTAAATCAGCAAAGCGAATCGTTATATTTCAGCTAGGGAATGACTTCCTACTTGAAGAAATTTTAAAACGAAATGTTGAGCAGCTCTCACATGCAGTGGCAGAAGCGCTGTAAGAGCGAAGTTTATCACAGTCCTTCCTGAGCCTGGCCGTGAGCACAACAGCTGCCCCCGCACCTAAACTGTGTCCCGTCACCACCAGGCGGTAGCTTGGGAACTTAGCCAGTAGGCGGTGCAGCACCTGCACACACACAAACATGGCCAATCATTACGTCTTTTTTCCATAACCACATTTCTTTGATCAATTCTACTTTAATTTTAAAAGGTACTAGAAAGAATGAGAAATTGCTCATATAAAAAATGATCCCGCACGCAAGAATGGGAGTAAAATTCTGGGGGGAAACATAATTGGCCAACAAACGTGACAAGCTTCATGTCGTCAGTTCATGCCTGAGAAACAAGGAATACTGTCACAACAATGTAGTTTTAATTTCGTTAACACAAAGCAGGTTGTTGAAGGCTTGTCAGAACTACTCGTATGATTTATTCACATTCACGAAAATTCACATATTTTTTGCGGATGTTTTAATAGATGCATTGTTATAATAATTAAGCAGCTGAACCATAGAACTAGTCTAACTAAGCCCAATGATCGACCTGAGCCTCGTCAGAAATTACAACATCTAAATGAAACAGAAACTGAATAAAACAAAATAATTTAAACATGATCAACTTTCTAAACAGTAGAAGCAGTCTTGACCATTGTGAAAATTTGAAAACCTTGATCAAGACAGAATGAACAAATCAGTGAAGAGAAGAACACTATCATTGTTGCTAAAATTCACAATACATTACATACCGTCAATAATGTACACCACTTGAGGTGAATGAAAATGGTGAGAAGCTGCTAGGCATAAGGGTAGCTAATGAAATGAGCGTTAGGAATACTCAGTTGAAGACAGCACAATAGAGAGGCAGCAAAGATGGAAGTGAGTAAGGAGAAGAGGGCTGTTGATTGTAACGTAGGGTAGAAGATAAGAGATCAATTTTACGGAGGGTAAGAAAATGTTCTGGAAGGAAACGAAAAAGAGTGCAGAAGGGCGAAGGGTAAAAGATGATTGAAATGATGTGTGAAAATGCAACTGTCATGAGTCGTTGGACAATATATTTGGAGTTATTGTTGAACGCAAAGGATCAAACGCAAGTAATGATTGTGGTGAGTTAATACGGAAGGAGAATGCCTGTGGCATGAGTATGTAATTATAAATTGGTCACGGGAGTGCATTAGAGCTAGCTCTGGAAAGAACTCGAGTAAAGCTTTGGATCCGCATAGAGTTACAGCAGAGTGTTTGAAGAATGGCGGTATGATTGGTTGGTGTGGTTGTTGAATTTGTGTTTTTTAGAAAGAACAGAGCCTATAAGTTAAGGCTATGCATGTGTGATTCAGATGTATAATCCTATCAGAGTACCAAAGGAGTATATGCGACATCTGCTGCATATTGCGATCTCCTGAAACAATCTCTAGTGCCTTGGTTAGATGACATACGAGTACCTCTTTCACTAACACGGACCTTCGTGTTTATGCATAATAACGCTCCCTCCCACTCTGCTCCTGCCACCCAAACATTCTTAGCCTCTTTGGGCATCCAAGGGGAAAAGTAGACGAGTTAGCCGCCATCTTCCTCTGATTTCAACCCGAAAACTTTTGGTCTATCATCAAACGAGACATTTATGCCGATGGACGCCAATTCAGGTCGAAAAAAGCCTTATGGGAAGCTATCAATATTGCAGCATGGGCAGTCCCACCTTCCACTATTAAGAAAGTGACTGATTTCATGACCATGACACTTTTTAATGTAATAAAACTGCGTAGCGCTCATGTGGGTAAATAATGAAGTCGTTCAATAAATGTTATCTTGGCTCTGCAAATATTTGCTAAATATACTCTGAATTTATCCTTATTTGGTGTGATTACTGCTTATTTACACTAACAAAGGTAAATATTTGGTTGTTTTCATTGAAAAGCCATTACCGCCGGCCAGGCGAAAGTGAGTGATTTCAATTATTTATTTTTTTTAAATACCAACATTCGCTTTAAGTCTAAATTTTGCCAACAAAGTTGGTATAACGCGCCAGATGCTCCGTAAAATTTTTTGGAAATAGATTCATTTTACTTGAGAAATCATTATTTTTATGACCAAGCTAATATCGCTGGTCGCAATGTAGTGTTCTCAGTCACACCCTTTCATGTAAAATGCGGAATGTAGTTTGACCAGGTGGTGCAAATTCTTTTTGAATCAACCTTTGTTGCCAAAAAAGGTAACCAAAATTAATTCATTTGAACCCCCAATGCAAACCTTTTGGGGGCGAGGTGAGGCCTCAGTTTGATATTCGAACTTTTGGAGGTTCAACTTTGGGTCGTGTTCAAAAACCACGACTAGTCTCCGATCACATTGTTATCTACCAATTCTGGAGCATTTTGCACACGATCAAAAAGTCTTGATATTTCATCACGCGGTTTTCAGACTGTTCATCAATCAAAACATTTCGCACCATTGTGGATACACCTTTCTAATTCCCCATTGTATGGTCACAATTTCACGCACAACCCTACCAGAACTGAAGCCTGAACCTGATTGGTTAACGTTCCACCACACTAAATAAGCCATGTGTATCTTCGTTAACCTGCAATAGGGGCTGACACTAGAAATGGCTAACCCACGATTGGTTTGCTAATTTTAGTTTGATATTTTTTCAAGTACAAGGCAAAGTTCCGTAAATTGTGTATGACGATATAGTGGCAGATTCGGAGATTACCGAAAAATCAGCACAGCGTTTTGGATGGTTAACTTTATCTTTATACTCAATCGGAAATCCGAGTAGAAGAGATTTTTCAATTTCATCAGGTTTTCGTCACTCAAGTTCGAAGAATGACATCTAGAGCGTTGATCGTCCTCAACTTGCCTTAATTACACAAGAAAATTTGGCTTTTCGAATACACTCGTTCAACATAGGTAATCAAGCTCGTATGCCGTTCCGATATGAACAGTTTCACTTGCGGTTGTCCTTATTTTTTCCGCCTCTAATGTAAAATTTGCTAGCGTAACATTAATTGAGAAAAAGGTTAATTTTTTACCCTGAAGTGGCATCTCAATTGTGACTGATTGATTATAAGTTAGTTTCAGATTTCCATACTACAACAAAGATGTCCAAAGCAAACAAGGATGAAGCCACCGTTAGGTATGGAGTTAAGGGAACGCGGTAACTATGCACAAAGGGTGTTCTTACACAGGATTTGCAGCGCACAAAAACATTAAGTTGAAAAGGAAGGTTAGGAAACAAAATAAAAATTTAAAAAACAAAGCCAGAGGAGCTAAAAAACAGAACGGCAGTGAACCGAAAAAAGATGATTCTTAACAAAACACATATTTTTTCAACAAAAGGGAGGCATACTTAACTCTCAGCTCGGGACCTCACAATTTCCTTCTGAGAGTGCTAATTCCCATAAATACAATAGTTGTATCCTCCTCAGGGGTATTTCGATAAAGATTCGCGTCCATTTCAATCAACACTTCACAAAGGCTCGGAGGCGACACGTGCGATTCTATTGTCTTCTGCTCTCCGCAGCGTAAAAAATTAAGCAGCAGAGTACAAAAAAGACCCTCATTCAACCCTAGTTCGATATCCACGGTATTTCCACCAAGCCGCAACTCTCCGGTGTTAGTAGCAAACGGATAATGAGAATAGAAAGGGTCGGAAGGGAACTCTCCTCTCCTACTCACTGAGCTGCCTCTTCACTCGCGCACTCTTGCTTCTTAGGTTAAGAAGCTGAAAACCCATCTGTAAAACTAGATTGTGATAATGGAGCGATTAACAAAGATGTTTCCTTTACGCTAGGACCCTACACCACTAGAGATTTTTCGTCTGGGATATATTTCGCTTCGTCCAGGCGGAAAAAATTTAGCCCCCCTTATTTATCAGACGGACCCTGTATGATTGACGAAGCTTCAATTTCATTTTCCTGCCTAGGATGAAATCAAGTAATAATAAACGCAGAAACGTCGAAAAATAGTACATACGTTTGAAGTGTAACTACAAAAAAGTACTCTCTACATTGGCAGGAGGTGCAACGTCTGGACAGGCATAAGTAGTGCATTACAAACGGCCTGCGTACCGAACGACCTCCATACCGAGATGAGTGCACACTACAGTTACTCTCCTTAGTGAAGATGAATTCAATTTCAAGTTTGTTCCAGAGAAGCCTTCAATTTCCTCTTTACACCCGTGCAGCAATGAACAAGCGAGTTTGTGCGGTATCAGCGATGTTTTTCAAAGCAACTGCTAACTGGAATCCGAATGCCACTACAGGGACAGCTAGCATTCTTCCAGCTTCCCATTCGAATTTGAACATTCAAAAACAAGAAGAGGAGACAAATTTACTACGAACGATCACCCAACGCATTCAAACAGAACAGATTTCACAGCGTTGGCATCAGTTCTACTGCCAGTACTGGTTCATGCATGGATAATTCCAAAAGGAAACTATGAACGGTGGAGAAATAATTTTGAGAATGAAAGTTTTTAATACCTTAAAAAAGTCCACAATGAAGGGTTGTGTCTGAAAAAGTGAACCAAATTAAATAATTCTATCTGAGGAGGACAAAACTTGCTACATTACTGGACGCTAACCAACAACGCGTTACGAATATTTAGCACAATGGATTAGCTCCATTGTGGATGGGTAACCAAGAAAATACTAACCGCTGACAATGCCATACTACCCAAGGGTATGTTTCTGACAGTTGGAGCAACATTTTTCCATCAGTGCCATAAAAGAGACTCACAAAATACCTTAACGTCAAGTAATCTACTGATAACTTCGACGGTGAAAGAATCGAAAACTATCGCTAAAGCTTTTCATGTAATTGTTACAAACTCGAAACTGTTGTTCTCGTATTACTCGGAAAAAATTGAGTAATGAGCATACAGGATGTTAAAAACGAGACGTAAAATATTGACAGTAGTTATGGCATGCAAAATAAATACCTTTCCATGAATACCAAATAATTCGAAATAAAGGTTCAAGGTTTAACGTTGATATCAAATTAGTACAATTTTCGATTCTGAGATGCTACAACCTGAAAAAAAAACGAACATCTGAGAAACAGATGTTATACCAAACAAACTTTATCCAAGTTGTTCAAAATGTAAGTCGTTCCGTTAATACTGATCTCGTAACTCTTCTGAATAGATTGCTGAAGATGATACAAAGTTTTTCTCTTCTGCAATGATAACTGCTGCGGCCGCTTTCCTTACAAGATCACTCTCAGACTACACCTGCGTTTCGTGAATCAATGATTTGATGTGGCCATGAAGAGCGAAGTCTAAATTAGTCCTCACTGGATTTCTTGGATTAGATTAGATTGTTAGTTTAAGCCTCTCTATCCGCCATAAAGGGGATCCAAAGAGAGGAAAGAGGAAGGCACCATTTTGTATAGTCAAGGGAACGTGGAATCTATGCAGAAAGGGCATAGAAACAGTAAGTTGAGAAAGAAGATTATGAAACAAGATAATAGTCGAAGAAGACAGTAGTAACTGCTGAAAAACAGGACAGCAGTGAACCGAATAAAGGTGGTCCTTCAACATAACAAAAACATTTGATTTCAACCAAAAAGAAGGCCTACCTAGCTCTCAGCTCGGGCCCTTACATTGTCTCCTAGGAAATCTTGGAGGTTATGCCACTGGTCCATTATGCCTTATTCACCAATTTTGAAAGGCGTCGTTTGAATTTTGGCGAGCATTCTCGGCTCATTGTGGAACCACATTTGACGGCGAATAACTAGAGGCACATTATTCAGCAGTTCAGGCAACACGTCCCTCAGAAACGTAACAAAAACTGGTACATTTACAGGAGACTGGATCTTATATGGCCCAATAAGAAAGTCGCCGACAATAACGGCCCACGCATTGACGCTAAAGCAATGTTGATAATTGAACCGAAGTATTTCATTAGGGTTATCCTCTTGCTAGTCGTGCGAGCTTTGTGTGTTGCGTGTTTGAATGGCTTCGTCGGGGAAGAGAACATGCTTCAAGAATTTTTCAGTTCTATTCTTGTACAGTTAGCACAACTGTACACGAGGGATGTAGCCGGTTGGGAGCAGATCCTAAACTTCGTGAAAATGGTAAGGAAGTAGATAGTTCCTATTCGGAGATTAAGAGCATGCCATGCGTCGACGTGGTTTGGTGTTCTTATATCACGTGCTGCAGCTCAGGTGCTCACATGAGGCCTGTGTCATTGAAGTATTGCAGCATGTCGTCCCTTACGGCATCACGTAACACCCTGGATCGACCACAACCTCCCACGTTCACGTTGAGGCTTCCATGTTCGGAAAGACGACGATGTATGCTGTAAACATGCTATATCCGGACAAAAACGATCAGGAAAATAATTCTGAAACAATCGAACAGTACCACAAGTGTAGCCATTAGCCACACCATAAGCCATGTGCATCAGCGTTATTTCTTCATTTAAGAAACTTGCCATGACGTCAACACCAAGTCGCAGCGTGAACTTATTTGTAAACACTAAACAGTCGAGTGTTGAAAGATTTAAAAGTACCGTTTACCTTGAAATTTACATTTTACAGACATGAAAATTTGGCAAAATGGGCCACATAGTCATAATTTTTAACTACCCTATCTTAAAAATTAAAAAATTTAGAAATATTTGGTTTTCGTGAAAAAGTGTTTGCTTTGCATGTCTCTGGTTCTAGTTGAAAGTTGTACCTCACGTGTTTAAACACCCTGTATAATGCTGCAATTCGAAATTCCAACTGTACAGGATCTCTCCCTACTCGAGAGACGACATGTTTAAATCGACATTATTGGAAGCTGAAGATGAAATTTTGAAGTCGTTCAATTTTATAGGATGATTACATTTTTTAGCATCAGAGCGAATAGCGGGAGGGGGACTGGCAGTTGAAAAAGAAACGGATGGGATTTTAAACGAGAACGATATAAAAATTCATGTTCATAAAAACTAAAAGAACAAGCAGAGGTTTCTTCATTCTCTCCGACTGGTAACTATTAAGGAAGAGCATAAAAACTTTTTACCCAAAGCATATACAGGTGGAGTAAAGTACAAGTTTCAATTATTTAAATAATTCTTATTAGTTCAATGCAATTCTTCTAGAAAAACTAGAACGGAAACTTATTGGATTGGAAAAACAATTTAAGCAAAGAAAGAAGCTCCACGAAGTTAGGGTATGCTGTATAAAGTTACGCTTTCCTAGAAAAGCGGTGCCGCTATTTTACGGCCGTAATTTGACGTAATGTGGCGAACGTAATATAACGGCCGTTCATAAGTGTAAAGTTGGGAGTTCTTTTAATGCATTGCGGTGAACATATGATTTCTCACACTGTCAGAATAGATGATATAGACAACGCATTATTAATTAACTTGGAAGATGAAGAGTCATCGGAAGACGATGGTTCGGAGGAAAGTGAGATATTTGTGAGTCAATCTACAAAGGGTGCATTTGCAAATAATGTTGTACCACATGTGATAGTTGGTGATGAAGCTTTCACTCCGCTCGAAAATCTGATGAAACCTTACCCAAGACAGTAATCTACATGATCCGTCGAAAGTAGTATATATCTATAGACTACATATCTTGAGCTCGACAGACAACTGAAAATACCCTTGAAATGTTATGCGGTTATTTCAAAATTTTCTCCTTACCTTTTGCTACTGCCCCAGAAACCACAGACAAATTGATTATGTGTGCCTGTGTGTTGTATAACATTTGAAGGCAAGCACAAGTACTTGCTCCAGGTCAAAAACATCTTGATGATGATGCACTTCTAGTACCCACTGAAAATTTACGTTCGTTCTGGAATGAATGGCACTGGCATACGAGAAATATTTTAAAATTACTATAACGGGCCAGGTAGTATTGAATGGCAACATAATTATGCAGCACAACAGTATTATTCATAAGTATTATATGGCAATATTTCCTATGTCATTATTTTAGATGACGATATGAGAAGCCACACAAACACCTCTCTACTGCATCACATTGTGTGGAGTCAGTGCTGCGGGTCAATCATGGTTATATATATTTTTTTCGATGTTGATCTCTGGTTTCGTTGGTATTTTTTTGATAGACCCTTTAAATGCAAATTCTATTCTATGTGCAATTCTTTATTTAACGTACCTATTTATTAAAAGCAGGTATAAATATGTTGAGTTCTACATATATTGTACATATATCACTTTCTCTCAGTGCATAATAAAATGCATAATAAATATTTTTGTTATTTACCTACTATTTGTACGAACCTACCTGATCTTTTCAGGAATAGTCCCGATATTATTTCGAAGATTATGTTTCAGTTTAATTTTCTATAGTTTTTACTCTTTACATCATACAGAGCTTCATTATTTCGAACAAAATCAATTAACATTTCATCTTCTTCGCCGTTCCACAATCCACATTAAGTTTAATTTTTACAGACAGTGTAAAAAAGGTTCACTAACTTACTGCTGGACGCTACAGCGGCCGGCGTGCACCTGGCAGCACCGCCATGTAGCGACCACCGTTCTCTAGGAAACCAGTGGCATCTGAATTTATATGTTTTTGAGACGTCATCCGCCGCTTCATTACGGCCGTAAAATAGCGGCACCGCTTTCCAGGAAACCGTAGCTTAAGCCCAGGATAATTGAGTCTTCATACTTTTAGTATTAAATTGAATAGTACGAAAACTGTAGAAACTAGAACTAAGGCCGGTGAAACCCCTTTGGCAAAAACTAAGCTGCTAAAAACTTTCTCCTGAATTGTACTTAGGATGTTGCTACTCTACACAGGGCCTTACTGGAAACTTTTTCTTTCATCACCGTGATCTTGATCGAGCAGCATTTGCTGTGTTTCAAATCTCATCTCCACTCAACTACAAGATATTGTAGCTGTGTAGACGCACAAGAGAAAGCTCAGAAACGTAGGTCAAGCAATACAATTGAGCCATGCTATCCTAAAGACGTAATCTTTAATTTTAGGTCAGTGACCGCGTCACCTCTTTTCAAGTCTTTGATAAGGTTTGGGTCAGATTTGAAATCATCTGTGTACTGTTTGGACTAAAAGAAGTACTTTCCAGGCTTTGAAAACCCTCAAGTCCCTCCATGAAGTCTCTTAAATCACGTCGATTTACTGAGGTTAGAAACCAGTTGGGAACTTATACCACGAGGTCTTATTAAAATTTCCAACTGTAAAAAATCTCCACAAAGGATGTTCTCTCGGGCCGACATATTACTGAGAAAACTTGCATTTAATAAGAACAATTGTTTGAAGTCGTGATAAAAGTACATTAATTTAACTGTCGGTCTCTGTCTCAAAAATGTGAATGAATCCTTTCTGACATGTAAATTCAATGAAATAACTAAGCCAATAAGTAAAACGTCAACCACCAAGTGAGTTACACGTGATACACGGAGGGAATTTTCATAATGCTGCTGACCGATCAGTAGTTACATACTCAATTTTTATAAATACTTGAAGTTAAATGACAGCACGATCCAGGTTATGATTACTATTTTTGAAATAGCTTGCTACAATTGACTTAAAATTTGACTTGTATATTGAACTTTTGTTAACCCAACTTTTGAACTTTTGCGGTTAACGTGTTAAATACGTCATAAGGCTCAAAGATGATAAACAATTTCCTCCGAAAGACAAAAATTTGAATATGCGTTTTGATGCCCTATACAAAAGCCCTTTTTGCATTTGGATTTTCCGTAGATAATCTAAATAAACAACGAAAAATTTATGAACATAATTTTATAGACCCCTCAACTTTTAGCCCAATCTTTATAGAAAAACATCATACGTTAAGGCTTTAAATTCGCGAAACTTTTAAGTCCAATTTTAAAAGCTTTGTCAAATTTACAGGGGTTAGACAAAATAATGGAATCATCTTGACAAATCAAAAATATACATATTTTAATATGATGTAGGTCCACCTTTTGCGGCTCCCGACGAACAGTTTTAGTGAAAACTGAGTTCTGTAGGATTCCATTGAGCTCTGCAGTGATTTTAGGAGCCGTGGTCTTGCGATCCTCTTTTAATAATTCGATTTATAGAGTCCGACGGTCTCTCTCTCAGACAACTTCACTTTTCGGCCGGACCCGTGCTTTGCTGAAGACGTTTTTCCTTTTGTTTAAAGGCAGTCATATTTTTGAAACAGTACCTTTTGAAACGCCACGCATTCGGGTAGTTTCTGTTACGCTAGCGCCAGTCATACGAACATCAACAATTTGGCCTCTATGACAGTCCGAGAGGTCTGCTATTTTCATAAATTATAGCCAAAGTTTTTTTAAATATCTGTAAAAGGCATTCATTGTAAATCACCACATCAAATAACAAAAATAAACAAAAAACATTAAAATACGTCACTTTTTGATTGTTTAAAACGCGTTCAAAGCTTATGATGAAAAAATGTTAGATGTTTTCATTATTTTGTCCAACCCCTGTAGTTCCCTCGATACCGAATACGGATAATTTTTACATGATTTCATTTGACGTTCAAGACTTCGTACCTGTGAAGAAAGCTATGGACGTTTAATTATTTGTTCGTTAACGTTAAATTAAAATGAACTGTTTGAGTCTAAATCGATTTTTTTTAAGAAATTAAATACTTCAGCACTGTGTTTTAAATTAATTTTATTTCTATTTTAACCAACTTTTATTAATAGATAGCAAAGGTATGGTACCCCCTCAGGAGCTACTGATGCTATTATTCATGACCAAAATTCAATAGTAGCTCAGTGATTGTCTCCCTAAATTTAAACCGGCTTAGTGCAAACGAAACGTTGACGATACCTTTATACTGTTTAAAAATTGATTTAATTTTCGCCAATTGCTTGATTATTTGAATTCGAAGTGCCCAGTATTACCTTAACGAAAGAAATTAAACTAAAATATTGCACACGGTTCTCGGATCCCCTTATTACCATTCGCGAGAACGACGGATACAATTATTGCATCTATGAGAATTAGTACACCCTAGGGGAAAATGTGAGGTCCCGAGCTTAGAGTTAGGTGGGATTTCATTTTGTTGATTTGTTTTTTCGTTTTTTTTTTTAAACATCTTTTTTCGGCTTACTGCTATCTGACTGTCAACAACTCTGACTTTCTTTTATAACTTTTCTGAGTATTTTGTTTCCTAACCTTCCTCCTTAACTCACTGTTTCTAAGCGCAGGGGATCCTATGCGCGAACACACAAAGTATGTTTTCCTAACTCCATACTAAATGGCACTTCCGTCCTTCCTCTCTTCGAACATCTTTGTTGTGGTAAGGGAGGTGGAAACTGATTTATGGTCAATTATTCAATTACGAGAAAATGGCTTTCGTAGCAGTTTTTAATGCTTCCTGATTTAAAACTAACGGTATGCAGACTCTGTTGTCCAGTGTTTCTACGATTTCTCCTCCTAACTTCAAAAAATTTCAACTGGAATTTCCTTCTCTAAAAACATTTTTTCCCTCACATAGATCGTTCAGCTTGAAATTTTTGTGTTTTTTCATACTTCGGTCAACAAATGGAGAAAATGAAGAAAGATCCTGGTCTTTCTTCCAAATTTTTCATAAACATAGATTGCTGGTTTGTTTTCGTTAATAATATTCATATCCATTTTTCAGTTATCAACACATCACAGTAATGATGAAAAATGTAATCTGTTTGTAAAAATAAGATATTTTCATATTTTATTCTCACCTCCCAATACTCTCGATCTCAACAGTGAGGCGTATCTTAATAGTGTTCCCTCTCTACTACGCGGTTCGACAATCGCAGATCCAATGGTTTCTAAAATATATGTATATAAATATACGGAAAGTATTTCGTAGAGTTCTGGAAAATTCTAGAAAAATCGCAAAATGTGAACACTGAAAGACGTAAAAACAATCTGAACAGACGTAAAATACAATCATAGGCTGCGCAGCAAAAGTCATCATCAGATACATCATCATCATTTCTCAAGTCAAGTCCCTATTATTGATAGAGTACTGTACCATAAAAGGTGGGTTGGCGAAAGTCGAGGGAAGGTTTTAAAAGTCCAAATAGATGTTGAATAAATTCGGTAAATATGGTGTCCCTACTTCACGGAAATTCAGTTATCGGGGCCGATCTCGGAACCGACCAACCGCGATAAACACGGGATCACTGTATTCGACAGAGGGTCCGGCAGTGTGTTGAACAAACGTTAACATAAGATTGGCACCCTTAAAATAAACACGTTTTACTCATTAAAAGTGTGTTCGAAAATGCTTCATTGAAGAGTTACAAGGACTTAAAGTTTGAAACGTACTGAAGGAAAATTCGTACTATCTGAGTGGCATAGATTTGATTTCTAAAATCAAGAGAGCATTTTTATTTTCAACAGAAGAAACAGACTAACAAATGTACGAGGAGCTCGTGGGATTCGAACTCGGGACTAGAAATTACCACGCCAGCGCACTATCGACTGC
>JACJUY010003503.1:31873-98106 GCA_014220935.1 Platorchestia sp. MABIK
GTTGTGTGAGGGTGGGGGTGTGTTGTGTTGGGGTGGTGGTGTGTTGTGTTGGGGTGGTGGTGTGTTGTGTGGTGAGGGTGGTGGTGTGTTGTGTTGAGGGTGGTGTATTGTGTGATGGTAGTGGTGGAGTGGTTATGTGTTGTGTGGTGGTGGTGGTGACTTACTCTGTTGAAAATTAATGCAATACTACTGCAGTTCAGAGCAGTGTTAATAGTTCAACAACTCAGACGTCATGTCCCCTATACCGTAGTTTTCTTACACCTTTGCTAAGTGTACCACTGTAGTAATTCCGTTGGCTTATTCCGCTGAGTGGTACCGACCTGCAGTGGGTGGCCATGCAGTTGTGACCACTATTAATTAATCATGTCTTCTGGCAGCATGTGCTCCAGTAGCGCTCGCATAGGTTTCAAGACTAAATTGCTATTGCAACCCGCTGAATGCCTTCAAACCGACTTTGTAATTAGTGCTCTAAACTTCAGAAAACCATTGGAGACACTGTACCAATTTTTAACTGGGAGGCAGTCTTGTGACTGCGGTTGTGTCTTGTGTAGTGGCAGGCTGTTTACGTGGTGGACTCGTGTAGCATCATACGAGCACCATCTTGCTTTACACTTGTCCTGTCACAGGTAAAGTTGTCACAGAGAATTAGTTTTTCTTCCAATGTAACGACTATTGCTGAACAATGGACGAGCCTTTGGTCGTACAATGAATCTTCCTCTTTTGCGTGAGAGGCAACATTTGAGTACGTTCAGTCGCGCAGTGAGGCGTCTCTGCGACACTCAGCATACCTGCTCTAATTCATACAAACATAACATGTGCCTCCGCCGGCCTGCTGCCATCTGACACAGCTGTCCGTCATGACGCTGGGCTGCCACTTAGCCGCATGAAACATCGCTCCCTAACTATCTCGTCATTCTCATTCGAGGCTCTCAACTCTGCTGCTTACATGAAGGTGATGAGAATTCGTCAGTCAGGGATAATCAATTGTTATTCTTCATTTGTGCTCTCCATTGCAGATACATCGCTCCCCAATAATAAATTTTCTAATTATTAGCTTTACCTTCACTGCATTTGAGAGAAAATTATTGTCATAGTGAAGAAACTACTGCGAACTTTTCAAATCATGACACAAAGAGAACGATTATTTTTTTCAGCTCCTATTCTAGATGGTTTCTTGCAAGGTACTGCCATACATTACCTTGCATCGGTCGTCTCCGGAGAACAACACTTATCAGCCTATTCGACCATAATGAGAATACTAACTGAAAATACCTCTTCCTAAATTCTGCGTCTGATTTGGTTTTGATTTTTTTAAAGTACAGCTTGCAGAATGGGCGTTCATTTTCCCTGTAAATGAAGTGGTTGCTAAGTATTTGAAACTTCTCTCTGAGGAAGGAGTTTCCCATATCCATACTTCCAGTGAAACCCCACATTGTAGCGAACGCCGTGCATTCCCAGCTTAAAACTCGGCTCGTACCTGAAGCAATATTTGTACAATGTCTGTTTCTATCGTCGATGGCAGATGGGGTCGGAGGCTGAATTAAGGAAAATTTGTCCAAAAGTAAGACGCACTATTATGTGACGTGCGTAAATTATGATTTCGAAAAATTTAAAAGAAAAATTTCTACCCTACAATCGAAGCAGTAGCACGTAGCAACGCAGAACGAGTTTTATGAAGACACAACCATTAAAAATCTAAAGTTAGGTCGTTGTGTGTAAGATCATGTCAACCAAGTAAAAATTTTGAATTAATAACAGATACTACTGAATAGTCTCTAAGATTTCTATAAGGTATTTTCCCATTAGATGTTCAAATCTAAAGCAAAATAAAGGTGCTAAAACCAAATTCTCCGGTTTTACATTTCTTATGCTTGCTGTTAGCAATAAGTGTCGTATCTTGTACATTTATCTGCAGCATATCTGCTACTCCAGCTTCTCGGCATTGTTATTCTTTTGCAAAAACGACAAAATGACTCCCAACTTAGCAGATGTTTTCTAAAATAACTAGATCATCATTAATTCACTGTTTTCTTCGCAATTACCGAAAGAGACGGTTTTCATAAAGTTTTCAGAGCAGGTAATTCTTGTTAAAATTTCGTTTCTGTCCATTTTTCAAAAATTTTGATACCTATTATCAGAAACTGGGATTGACAGAACTTATTTTTCGAATCCTGAACTCTGTTCCATGCGCTGGAAAGCCAAATGGCCACGGACACCCGCTAGGTGATGTTCCCATTACATCGTCTCAGAACTCCAGTCACTTTGTATCTTTTCATTTATTCCTTCTTTCCTGTTAGTGTTCCTGAGCACTAGAGTGTCAGTACTAAGCAGCACGTTGCAAAGTGCGAGAGAGTTAACATTTTCCAAGTTCTGTCGCCTGGCAATCGTGCGAATCAAGCGTTTTTGTTGTAACTCAGTCCCTGAGGAAATCTGGCGAGGCCGCTATCACAATCCCATTTGTTTCCCACGTCGCCTGTGCTTGATTTCTGAGGCTCTGTAGTTCTTTTCTCCATTTCAACTATTCAGAAACGTCGTTTCAATCTAAACCGAGCAAAGAGAAATAGTTCCTTCGAACAATGGACTGAATCAAGCATCTGCGTTAGTTGTGCGTCTCTGGAGTGCAAGGGAAAAGGAGTTTTAAAAACCAAACTGAAAAACGTGCATTTTTACTTCTAGCTTTTATAGATTATATCTTTGAATTCACCATGGAATTGCGGTCCGGAAATTGATTTCAAGAGAGCAAATAATTTTTTAGTTTCGGCTGTTGTTTCCTGAATTTTGTTTGTGTCCTGAATATAGTACACTGATATTATTAATCGCGGCTAAGTTCGGAAATAGTTGTTTTAAGAATGGTTCGATAAAATAAAGCATTTCTAATTCTGAAAAGAAAACAGCTGAAAAATGTACGATTGGGCTTTCGTTTTATGTCTGTATTCCAGCTAACAGTGATAAAATCATGGTTATTCTTTTAAAAAAAGTTGCTTCACTCTTTCACCCCAAAGTAAGATTGCGATATTCGTGGCGGCATGTTTAAGAAAGAAAAACATAGAAGCATGAATTTGCATTACTAGACCTTTATCACTTCAAATTCAATCAAGTTAAGTTGAATTTAATCGAAATCAAGTTCAATTTTATCCAATTCAAATTCAAATGAATCCAAGTCAGGTGTAATTTAATCCGAGTCAAATTCAAATTAATCACTGTCAAATTTTACATCTATATAGGAATACATTTGGATTTTATGTATGCACTGTTGTCTTCCGTACTATCAGGTCTTAAAATACTTTTAAAAATGCCTTTTTCAGTCTCTCATGTAACAATTTCTCTAATATAGGAGTATAGAAGAAAAGTGTTTCTCATTGAATTTGGATCAGCGCTTCCCTCAAGATGGATCTCTACAACCAATCAACGGACTATGAAACAAGTGAAGATGAACAAGAAAATATACGCCCAGGAGTAAGAAGAGGAGTAAAGAGAAGAAAATATTCGAAAACACGAGAAGAAAAATGCAGTGATAGATGCTGCATTGAAAGATGAAGACTGGAGAGCAGTGGCTACATCTTTCTTGCTAATGCAGGAATGTATCTGTAAGTGTAAATAAATCATCGAACATCGAATAAATAAATCGAATAAATCATCTTTTGAACATAAATATTTGAATTTATACATAGTTTTACACACTGCCATCAATGTAGAATTGTAAAACAACTTTAATGTGTAGTATAATACGAAGTTTTTATAATTGACTTCTATCTGCTACTCCGCTCAAAGCTCTGAATCACACTCTGCCTCCTGATGCTGGATAGCACATTTTACGACGGCTTGTTTTTATTTTGCAGAAATTTAATGTATTCTTAACTGAAAGGAAAAACGTTTTTCTTGCTCGTCACACCCAATAGATACATATTCAATGCAATAAGCTCAAATTAACAAGTGATTGTGTCAGTTTTTAACTCAACAGAGGGTTGGATTAGTTCGAACTTGACTTGGATTAATTTGAACTTGACTTGGATTCATTTGAACTTGACTTAGATTGAATTGAACTTGACTGGGATTAAATTGAACTTGACTTGGATTAAATTGAACTTGACTTAGATCAAATTGAACTTGACTTGGATTAAATTGAACTTGACTTGGATTAAATTGAACTTGACTTGGAATAAATTGAACTTGACTTAGATCAAATTGAACTTGACTGGGATTAATTTGAAATGAAAAAGTTGTAGTTTCCAGGTTAGCAGAGCTTGAATATTTACCTCGTGATGGATCCGAGGCCAACGTTTAATCATACAAACTGATGGTGACAACGTCAACGGATCGACAAGAAGGTGCAAAACTTCCATATTCCTTACTTATATATAGTCCAGGCGATTTATTTGTTACTAATTGTACTCGTACTCCAAGTTACGCTGTCAACGCTACTTGAGACTAACTTGTTCGTTAGGAAAGAGGGTTCGAGACAATGCGAAAACTGCGTCTCCGATATCAGCTCTTATGTAAGGAACCGTGGAGCATCTCGAGTGATCTTTAAACGAAAACAGAATGTTTAGAAAGTGACATCACTTGTAAGAAATTAGTTCATGAGTGGAGTTGGGAAGGCTTAAAATTCATTTACTTCTATTTGTTTTGTTTGCATCCCATGTGGTAGTTCGTAAATTTGACACTGTACGTTGTTTCCTGTCTAAATTCAGTTTTCAGTGCCAGAGAAGACGTGTACCTTGATTTACTCACTATGGGGTAAGAAGGCTCTTAAGCTGTTAAAATACAAAACTTTACATCGCTTCATTGTCCTAGGCTTGCTTTCCTTAAAAGTTATCCACAACTCATCAAACTAAACTGATTCTCTGACGATCTATAGCAGGCTGCTCGTGATTAAGAGAACGAAAAAATCAGAGGCTGTCGTAAAAAATGATCCATAAAAAAATGATTTTGCAAGCTTTTAATAAACTTTACTGCCTCATAACTTCCGAGCTATTTTTAAGAAGAGCCGAAGATTCATTGTTATGTACAAATACAGTTAAGTGCTGTAAACGGTGTTTCAGGAATTGTGAGAAAACTGTTGTTAACTTAACTGTTTTTACATGTGGAAAGAATTTTCATTGCTAAAATTAAACGGAAGCTGAGAGTGATATTTTCATGCATTATAGAAATTATCAGGATATAAATATTATCACATTTAATTCACTCCATCAAATCTTTCTAGTAATTTCTTCCACTTATTCCTTTTTCACGCTTCACTGAGTGTCTTTTGTCCATGCTTGCCATGCTGCCTCGCAAACGTAATCCCTGCTGATGAGATTGTCTCACCAATTCGTCCAAATACAAACATTCAAGACGTTGGGATCTAGACTGGATGGAAGTCATGAGAACCTGACAAAGAGTCATTGTTCTCTAAGGCTTACTTCACGGTAACGCAGAGTGCTGAGCCCTGAAACAGCGTCTGGTCGTTGAACATGTGTGGTATGTTATCCAGGGGGAAAATTTATCCCCTTTTTTTGTTTCAATTTGATCAATATATTATGTAGAAGCCGTCACCATGGTAGGATTATTCTCTTTGATAAAGAACTGTGGTCTTCATTCCGTCTTGTTCAACTGCAACAGTCTTTTCTCAATCCAGCAATACGTCGGCTAGGGGCGCTGGTGGGAACTCTTACTTCATAATTGCGGCTTTGGTTTTCTTAAGCTTTTTTTGATATTTCTACGCCTTTTGTAATCATGTTAAACGCTTCATTTGATAAATACTTTCTGCGAATACCATAACGGTCTTAATTATCTTTGAGAGGCAATCGATTTCTGACTGCTGAATTTCGACGAACCCCATTGCTTTTGAATTTTGCTGCAATGAGTGTACCCCTGCCTATACATTCTTGAAGTCATTGAGCTGGAATTTTGGCTGTGTGTAATTATGTTTGCAATTTTAGCAGCGGAGATGTTACGGATAATTAGTCCCCTGACTCAAATATTAGTTTGAGATGAAATCGAAATGTTAAAGTATGATATTATACTCGCAATGCATGATGTTTAAATCAATTAATTTAAATAATAGACTAACACTAAATATTTCAAGCACGGACCCAATTCTTGCATTAATTAACGACAATGGCTGAACAGAAGTGAGTTATGCACTGCACACATACACGTAATACAAATTATTTCCTTCAAACGAAGAGAGGACAATCATTCGCTGATTAGCTCTTGATATATTGCAGTTAAAAAACGTTGACGAATAATTTCTCATTTGTAACCAAATGAGCTTAGCGAAGGCATGAAAGGGAGAGAAAACCTGTAGCACTGTGGAATAAAAACTTAGGTGCCTCCGGCTGTCGACGTTGCAATCGAGGCAGGGAAGAACTTTCCTTCAGTGAGACCGAAGGCGGCGCGGAAGCTGGGTTCAGGCAGCTCACTGTTGCGGACTGTATCGCTCGGCAGTGCATCCTTAATTAATTTATGCGACTGGATTAACGATCTCATAACGGCCTGTCCACTTCTGCACATGATGGACTCGCTTGCATCATTCATTTATCATCCTGCACTCACGCTACATAGGAGCGCTGTTACCGCACTGCGATGTTATGGTACTTCTCTTACGGCACAGCGTTGTTATAAGCACTCCTGTTACGTTACAGTGGTATGAAAACATTCTTGTTACGGCAGCGCTCTTGTTACGTTACAGTGCTGCTATTACACTCCTGTTACAGTAACGCTCTTGTTACGATGCAGTGCTGCTATTGCACTCATGTAACGGCAAAGCGCTTTAACGGCTCTCGTGTTGGACACTGCGGTGGGTAGCACTCCGGTCACAGCACAGAGCTGTTATGGTACTACTGCTCAGTGGTGGTACAGCGCTATTGTATCATGTTTATTGCAGCTTAAAACTTAAGGCATAATGGTCACGGCATAACACTGTCACAACAGAAGGGTCACGACATGACGATCACTGTATAACAGTCCCGGCAAAACACAATCAGCGTAATGGGGAGACTCTCCTAACATTCTTCATCCTGTAAATCGTCTCACTGACTCTCTGTCCCTGAGTTCCCTGCCTCGTGTGCTCGCAATACATGATCTTCAGGGCGATGATTACCCTTTTCATCTTACATTACGCATCCTTTACTTTTGCATTATGCATCTTGTCCGTACAGAATTAAGTGGTGATGTTTTAGTCAACTCTTCATTTTGATGTCACACCTTCAGCATTTAAGATTTCTTTTATTCTTCAGTGAGTAGCCTGAAATTCAGCCTCTGGTCTAGCAAAATTCGTTGACAGATTGCTTGTTCCTTTCTGGCAACTCCTGCCGAATTATACTACTCGCACCCATCACCTATGCCGTATTATTTGATTGTGAACAGTAGAGATATTTCTTTAGAATGAGTATGATTGATGATTTGAATGGGTTGAATTGTCTAATTCGTTTTTAGGGAAAAGTCAGTCAGTAGCATTTTGAGTCAGACATTAGTAATAGTTGGTCGGTACGTGCCGCGTAAAGTAGGAACGCACGACTTACGGCAACTCTCGAGGCCGATTTCCGGCATTTCGGCCAGTGTGTTATTTTGCAAGGACGTTTTGGAGCCGTTAAAGGTAATACGGTGCCGCGGCAGGGAGTAGTTGACAAATTGTTCTATTGGTTTTTAAATATTACTTCGCCGTTTTCAAATGCTTGTATGAACGGACATCGAGACCAAAAACAGTTGTTTTACCGATCTAAACATGGCTAACGTCTAGGCTTCTGTCTCATGGAAACCGCTTAAAAACGTATAAATGTCCTACTGGGGTTACCAGTTCACGTGTTTAATTCTTCGCTTGTTCAAATAATTTGTTTCAATCGATAAACACTAACAAAAGTTTATCGTCATCAGGCAATTCGAGTTTTCTGATCGTCAAATGAAAGTATCTTTCCATGCTGTCTCTTACAATTGTTTCTATGAAACGAACGTATCAGTTTTTCCTGAAATGAATGTCAAATGAGCAAATATAGAGGAAGTATTTCCATTTCTCGCTCAGTCAAATTTGAAAGTTCGGTGGGAGCAATTGAGAGAATCAATTGCATGAGAAGCCCGCTTGTTCATTTCGAGATTCCTGACCAGATCAGGCAATTTGCAATAAAAACTCCCATGCTATGAAAGCTCCGTTCGCTATAAATTCTGCGTAGAAATTGAGGCAGAGCGCGGACATTCTGCGCCAGCCCTATAAAACAAGGAGACCTGAACAAATTCGGCCGGTCCGGCAAGATATTGGAAGCGGCTGAGGTTATCGGCAAATTTCGATGCCGCTTCGATCCTTGTTCGTCTTGTGAATGAAAGTCCAGCTTTGGATATGCTCAGACAGCATTTATTTTTGTTTATATTTTATCATACTTGGATATTGGTTTTGGTAAACTACTCACGTCCGAATGCCAGTATTGTTCTGTGACGAGACCAGCTTCCTAACAGAGGTGAAATTCCTTAGGCTAAAAAGAAGAAAACACAGTTTTTCTGAAGTGGATCAATTCTATGCCTGCCCATATGTTTTATAAGCATCGAGCTTGTGAAATAAAAGCAATATGTTGTTCTCAAGTCGAACATTTTTCCAGTAATAAATAACTTGAACGTTTGCGGTACAACTGCAATTTACGCAAATTTCATTTAACTCGTTTAAAAATTCCTACAGCTTTGATGAAACTGTAATGTTCATAGCATCAAGTGCCACACTTACAATCATTTCATTAAAATGTTCAGAGACACATTCATGAATCGCATTTGAAACAATTTTAAAAATCCCCTTTTTACAGAATCATCATCAAAATTCTGTTAACTACTATAGAATTGACGTTTTGTGGATTTAAAATGGAATTTTTCTGTCCTGTTTGTCACGTATAAATTTTGTGCATTGTAGATCTCTTATGCGGAAGAAAGGTCGCTGCAAAGGGTTGAGTGTAAGAGCGATCGCTCACAGGCATACAATACATGCTCCAGGCTTTGATGCGGCGCGCCAAAGAAGCGAGCACCTTCCAGGCAACGAAGGCAACTCGGGCAAGGGCGAGCGGCTTTTTGTTGCCAACTTGTAGCGTGGAAAACAAAACAATAAATTCGTATTTTCCATAGCCTTTAGATTCATCGGATCGTAACAAGTTAGACCGTGTTTCAACGGTAAGAAACTGGACGCGGCAGAATATTTTGATGCCAACTTTGCCGACCCATGGGACTAAACCTGAAATGAATTTGGGAGTTTAACGGACCGAAAAGTTAATTTATTCCGCAAGTTGAGGTACGAGGTTTCTTCTGAAAGAACTTGCAGCGGGCTTCACAAGTGAGCCTTGCTCGTCCCATAGACCTCATGATACCAACGTTGCAAGGGCGAGCCAACCTCGCTATTATGTTGTCAGAATCGCCCTTAATGTGCACACCCATGCGTGAAATTTGAGCCTAACTCCGTGGGCTGCTCTGCAGGTCGACTTATCGATCGTTTAAATGGCCGAAAGTTCGTTGTGAGGCTGAAATTTCCGCTTATCTTAAATGTTGCTGACTCCTGAGTTGGCACAGCCATACTTCAGGTCCCCCTGTTGATTGAAATACATCATTTCGCCTCACTCGCCGGCGCTCAGTTCAATATGGAGCTCGTTTGGATGTCGATCGGTGTAATGCTCACCGAGACTGCTAGAAAAATGACGGTCGGTACACCAGAGTTAGTGAGTTTTTCTTGTATTGTAAGTCTCATCTACTTCGTATATTTTACTTGTAGAGTTTCAATCGTACAACGCTGTTTTAATACGTAATCCTGATTTAAAAAACTTTCAAACACAGACAAATGGGAGAAAATACAATAGCATATAATATTAATCTGGTGCGAAAAGAAAAAACTTGTAAGTTAAATTTTTCTCATTTTTCTATTGAAAAATAAAACAGTGAACCAATGGATGAGCAATAAATTGTTTTTGTAATTGATTCGTTTGTTTTCGTGCGCGTATCCTGTAACCTCACTTGAATTTGATAATTACTAATCGCTTGTTTATTCATAGAATTCTAGATGAACCTGGTCGCTCGTTGGACCAGCGTCATTGCTCACGGTAAGCTGCTGGAATTGCAATTGAATACATTCGTTCTTTTAATGTATTTCAGGTCTATCCAACACAGCCTCGATATTTTTCATGTTGCAGTCAAACTTTAGTTTTGCCCAAAATTGCTCATCAGGCTACAATTGTGCTGAAAAGCTCGCATAAAATTGCAAAGAAGTCGTCGAATGAGTTCTCGGTTTAGAGTTAATAGCTTCGGGTAAAATTTATGCTGTTTTTTGATAATATTTACCATTTAGCTGATAGATGAGAAGCATCGGATTTTATTAACTGCGTACATCACGTTCTTTTCCTTACATTTGGAACAATTAAAATGATCATTTGAATTTTACCAAAATATTTTAACGAACTTTGAATAATTTTGTTCACAGGCCTTAATCGCTTTTGGTTCATAAGGTATTAGTTCATAGAGCTTTTTCGGTTAGTTGCCTCAATACCTGTCAGATGCTCTACAAGCTTCTCTCATCCATAGCTTTTGATGCGCCCTGTGCACCGCGGCACGTGAGCTGGGCCACAACAGCCCTTCACGTAAGCGTAGTGGCGCTTTATGCCCGTAATCATCGAAATCTATCGTTTTTGTCGTTCTTTCTTTCCTTCTTGTGTCGAGGGTTATAGCATAATCGTATGTTGTATTACATATTTACTCGTATAACGCTAAATAATATTTTGTAATAACCGTTTGATAAATAGTGACAAAGGCGTTGATGATAACTAGAAATTACGTATTATAAATTATTTTTGATCTCTTCAACTTCCTTATCGTATGGAACAGTTTTTTCACATTCAACGACGGTAAAATGCGCAATTTAAAGCCCTCTAGAAATGAGGTAGAATTAATTCTATCTAAAAGTTAGAATATTTCTAAATTGATGCATTCTCCGGTTGCTCTTTATTTTGCAATGTCTACATAAATAGTGAATTGAGACGCTAACAGTGATTTGTAAAAAACAAGAGTTTCATTTACTTTTAGACTATTTAACTATTAACGTATTTCGTTTAACTGATTTGATCTTGTGTTGTTTCCGTTTGCCCTGTTGAGAAAGAGCCTCTTTAAGAGATGTATTTCAAAGAAATTATTCTCTTCACCGGTCATTAATGAATTTGCAGAAGTGTTGTTCCTTCTGTTTTGAATTAATTTCCAGCGATTACATTTGGGGCGAAGAGAACCATTAGGCGTCGCTTCTTAACATCCAAGCTGCAAATATCCAAAAATGCCAAGAAAAGTACGATAATTAAACAATGATAAAGCGAATGCTTTGGAAACTTTGAATTGATGGTGAATATCCGTAGCCCCTCATTGAAACCCTATCAGTGGCTGTTATTAACACCGTGTGCGCTGTGTTCACGACGTGTGGGGCTACCTTCGCTGTAGAACGCGAGTTGGGGCGCAGCACAAGTATGGACAGTTGCAGTCTATCATAGCCAAACTTTCCTTTACAAATAGTGAACGCGAGGAACATGAAATGGATTTTGCATTTTTCAAACGCTCTAGCTTATGCAACATCGATGCAAGTGGTGAACAATTCATTCATTCATTGAAAAATTGCAACATTTTAATTTTAGAAGCAGGACAAGAACACTTTGCATTATGTCCAGTAGACTTCCTCACAATGATGGTATTTTTAAAGCACGAACCTAAGCTTCTTAGTCAGAATTACGTATACTCTGCAGAACGTATTATTGATTCGCAGGTCTTTCTTCGGAGATTTAGGAACCCCAATGCTTCACTGTGATATTATTGGAGCTTCATGGTCTGGACTTCGGGCAGCTAGTCATGCAAGCCAATAAGGCTGCAGTCGTCAATGGCGAAAACTAAATTGAGTTTGGTATTGATAAATCAACATTTTCTTTGTAGCCATTTTATTTTCGGATGATAAAAAATGTAATTAAATTTATATGTGTAAGCAAACGTGACAGATAAACCAGTAAAACAGTTTATTATATTTTAGGTGTTGATTGAGTACAGATTTTCAACAACTGCTCGTGTGCAGTCTCTCCCATTAGGTTCATTAAGCGACCTAAATTACTCTTATTTTCCAAGGCAAAGACAAAATAGAATTCCCTTTTATAAATTTTCTGCTTCGGCAAGCGTCAGTTAGAGGGAATTAGTTGCTGAGAAGCCGGAGGACATCTCTGTTAGAATCTGTAGTCCTGAAATAAAAATGAGCTCTGTCATGGTCTCAATCTGTGAATATTTCACTTCAACTCTCACAAAAATAATAATGGAATTCATCTCCTGGCATTAAATTAAATTTACCCCAAATTAATTAGTTTGATTCCTTATCTATATAAATGACTGGAAGTGTTTTAGTTACAAGGAACTTCGCAACGCATTTTCAAAATTTGACTTGAATAAAAACAGCGACTGTGATGCGACTCTAATTTCTAAAACTCTACGGAGTTTTTGTCCAGCATTTGAGTAGTTTAAAACGTGTCATGAACAGATGTTTTCATGCAGCAGTACGATTGGTATTTCTCATTCTTATCTTTTCTCATTTTCAGGAAACAGAACACGTGGCAGTAAAGGTAAGAAAGTTGACTAGTTTCCTCGTGACTTCACATATTCGTATAAACAGCTGGGAGACACGCATGATGGCCTATTTGATTTTTGCTTTTTAGAGTAGTGGTAGATATAGATGTAGAAAACAGCACCCTAAAACACAGCTGTGCAAAGCAGTATCAGGAAATATACCGGTGAAACACAGCATCACTACGTACAGATGTGGAGAGCAGCACCAGGAAATATAACTGGGACGAGCAGCATCACCTCCTACAACTGCACCAACACAATGTTGTTCGTGTACCCCGCATGTTTCCAGTTCATGAGGTAAGTAATGTAAAACTCAAAATGGCAATATATGATTGTTTATTTGCATGCCTCCGAGAGAGTTACTGAAGAATTGTACCAAGTTTTCTGGTACTGCCTCATGTTTTCATGGCGCATCTGTATTTAGCAGTAGGCTAAAAGAAAAAAACGAGCTACCTATAAATTACTCGTCAACTTTACTGAATGCTTGGATTAAACCTTGTATCGTCTGTTAGCTGTTACAGAAAAAGCAAACGTAGCTTCGTTGGCTTAGCATTATTCACTCTCAGATTCATTTCTTGACTTTTCTGTCCAGAATCGTTTTCGTTTGTGAGATTTCTATGCAAAACGTCTTTTTAAGATTTCGCCACAGCCTTTGAATGAGTTCGTGGCTGAGGCATTCAGAGGCCACACTGATGAAGCTCAAAAATAGCAGAAGAGAAAGCAGTGAAGCTCGAATCTGTGTAATCTTGGGGCAGCTTCTCTAGTCTTGAATAATTTGGGCGATGCGACAGAAATTTATGTTCAGCCGATCAGGCGTAGTGCCGCTCGGATGTAGAGGGAATCCTGTCAAGTGAGGATGGACACGAGATGATTTTGTGAAGAGGAACGAGTTTGATTTGCTGAAGTATTAACATACATATTCATTTAGAGCTTTCTATCAGTAATATGTACCTCAAGGATCAAATTTGTGCTCAGAATTTCTGCTGAGTAGCCCGCTCTTCTAAAGATGTAAAAGAAAATTTCAAGTTTTCCCTTTTGAGATTACCTCTCCGTAGGTAAAATAGAATACATAGAACACAGCATTATTGGATTTTATTTTACTACTCTTGTTAATCATATAGATTTGTAAATAATTCAATTTGAGTTTACCATGAGCACATCGTCGTGCTCGTCAGTAGTCAGCAGGTGTATAGAACACTCTCGCTGGTGTCCACCAGTGTGTGTCGTGTGCTCTACTAGCCCCCGGCCATTAATGTTTTGCTCTTCTTCACTTCTCTTTATATATTTGTCACGACCACTGCGCAACCAGGAGTGTTTGTGCACCTCAGCCACTACGTGTTTGTCCAGGTAAATAATGCGATCCTTCGTTTGAGAGTTTGAAAAAAACTGTGAGTTATGTTGCCTTATGTTTCCATGATTGGGTCAACTCTCTAGGATTCGTCTAAATTCAAATATCATATGATGAAAATTCAACAAGAAGAGGAGGCTTTGGTTGCGTATTCGTTGCTTTTTTCTTCTTCCCTTGCAATGTTGGAAAAATTCCCTTGACTAAGTAGACATAAACAGGGCTCCTTGTTATTCAAATACACAACATTTTTAGGAAAGAGCAATCTCCTTTCGTAATTTCTGGAGTTTCTTTCCCACGGAAGTTACCTCTAAGTTTCTCCACTCAGTGTTGAATCAGCGTCATAACTTCGAACGTGTTTGCGTGAGAAGATAGGGCCAGACGAATACACAGTATTCAGTGAGCTCTGCTCTCTTTAAGTTATGATGGAGCGTCTCTGACGAAAAACGCGTAAATCAATCTGAATAAATTATTTTAAGTGTAATCGATCATTCACCGCAGTCGATGGTTCTTATCCTTAATGTGTAATTTCATTTCATTTAGTTTTGAAATGAAATGTGGGAGGAAGAGTGACTTAACTGGTTGCGTAAAGTTGTCTAGGGCTTCAGACTTGGACTCAAAAGAGGACAGAACTTTGCATTCATGTCAACCCAACGCGTGTGGTGCATAACCATACGTCCTCCACTGTTACGCTCAAACAAGAGAAAAAGCTACGAAGCGGTGTCGGGTTTTTTAATAGAACTTGAAGTCGTTTGCCATTTTTTGGGCAAATTTTAGAGAAATATCGAAATGAAGCATATGTTGTTGCTCACGATGTGTAAAAAGGAAAGGAATTCAGCTGTTTTTGAGCTTTTGACATATTCGATCTCTAAATTTATGACGGTAAATCATCAAAAGCATAAAATAAAGGCAACATAAATATTTCAGTCTTATTTTTCAAATTCGCTAACGCCCAGACAAATGATCTGATCAGAAAAGACTGAAACGGTGAAGAAATTTGTCACCATGTCAGTTGGGATTCTAGCAACCGTATTGTAGGAGCGGTGGCATTGTTGTCTCACCGGACGCCCTGTTGCAGAGCCTCCATACGCCAAGGTCTGGCGGACCATGCCTTCGATCAGGCTGGTCCCTCGGGAAGAGCAACAGTTAATTCCCGCTTCGACGGAATTGATGACCGACAATGCGCTCCAGGAGGAAGATTGCTCACGATAAAACTTCTACGAGCTTCTCAGCATCCAATCAGAAGAATCTCCGACTTTTTTTAGCTTCTTTTATTGATGCACTCGGGCGAAGACACATTGACGGACAGTCGGACCGGACTTCTGTGTGCTGCTTTTAAGAAGTTCCGATGAAGACCTTGTCGGAATTGTCTCGGTCACAGGCCTCAGATTTATGGCACTCAGTCGGCCAGTTTCTATTCTGATCCTCCTGATTACAACTGAAATATTGCCGACACTTACTGCGCGAAAATGTGGTAAATGTTAGGCCCAACGTAATGCTTTACTGACGTGCAATTATGAATGCGAAATGAAAAACTGAATATTTCTAGGTGGACTACAAATAAACGCATACTTACAGATAAGAAATATGAGTTGGGTTTGTCACAAAACACAATTCTTGGCCAAAACTTACCTACGATGTGAATTTACTAGGAAGTTTATAATTCTATATAGCTTAAGAGTTTTGTTGCATCATCTTCTTTTAGAACACAAGAAATGTAGTCGAGTAATATAACTTGAGGAGATTGCTTGGACTGTACAACATAATATTCAGAAATAGAAGTTTGTGTGTGCATAAGGCCCGGCCGTCTGTTGTATATTGAAGTTAAGGGATTGCAAATGGAGATAGTTCAGTCTTACTAGACGAGTATACCATTTTTAAGAACACGCCAAAACAGAATTCGAAATGTATATTTAAAACCTAATTTTTAATTCTGAATTAAGTTTCTACTAATGGTAACATACACGTATTAAAAATTGTTTCTACAAATAATTTTATGAAAATTAATATGCTTCTATCGTAAAACCCTGCTGGATAATGAAGTATTGGTGAACTCAATTAAATTTTCTTAATTTGTCCGTCTTATTTTTCGACCGCCTTGGGTTGATTGTCATTCACATTTGCATAGAGGCGTAATTAAGGGAACGTCAAAAACCAATAAATCGAGCTCTTTATGCGAGTGGGTGCAAGAAATGCACCAAATAGCGTAGTTATAAGTCACTGAACTGAACGAGATCAGAGACACATAATCAGACACAGTTATCGTTGTAAAACGTGTTCGCGTTTTTATGGACCGTAGAAGTCGAGTTTCGTGCCAGAATTTACCCTGTCCTCCACAGGCTGCTACAATGACCACATTGTAGGAAGTTACTGCCACCTGCCATTGGTGAATTCATGGTACTTTGCGGTGAAGGTTTTATATTTTTGCTAGGTTCCGGCATCTCTTCCAGGCACACAGCTGTAACAAGCATTTGTTGATAGCTGCTGGCAGGGTCGGCTGACCTGATACAAATGTTACACTGAAATAAATTTCCTAAGTACGTATAATACGGGAAGTATGTTGTTCACTTGCAGACAGCAATTGACAATGTTGTACAGCTATAAACACTACTGAAGTAGACTGTTCGCTTTCAATTGCTATTGGAATAGATTGTTCATGAATAAGTAGGTACTAATGTTCAGTAAACCGATTATATCACAGCTGGTATAGCAGCAGACGGCCATACCAGGGGCCCCGAGATACAGGTGAGGCCCCGAGTTGAAAGTTAGGTAGACCTTCCTTTTGTTTAAATAGAATAGTTTTTTGTTTAGTTGCAGACCGTCTTTTTCTTTAGCTCCACTAGTACCCTTTTTTCAGCATCTAATGCTTTCTTTTTCAGCTTTTATCTTGTTTCATATACTTCCGCTCTAACTCAGCGTTTATATGCGCACGGATATTATAGATTCCACGTATTCTTCATTCCATACTGATTGGTGCTTTCCTCCTTCCTCATTTGTAACACCTTTGTATTGGCCAGAAATGCTTAAACTAGCTTATAAAATCAAATCTGATGGCCGTTGTTCGCTAAACTTCTTTATCGCTTCTTCGGCAATAAATAGCACACGGCCAACTATCCGCACGGCTAACTAATTTTGTACGGCTAAGCAGCATTGTGTACTGCCATTAATATTAATATTTTGTCGCACTTTGTTATTGTGCGTTGCGCACATCATTGAAAATTGAAAATAACTTTTTAGATTTCACACTAACTGTGTATCAAGAGCGATACGCTAATCACATCACTCTATGCACAATATTGTGTTCACTCGTACTTGCACAGACATGGCAGTTCTCAGCCCATCTATCCTTAATTAGTACGAGTTAGTTGGAACTGAATGTGGGCAGGGTATAACAGATTCAGGGATAAGGTTTAAGTGTAGTAACACATCTAAACCCTAAACCTTCACCGCTACGTCAACACGTGTTTGTTTTATTGCATCTGAGCGTCATTTCGCCTGTTTTCCGATGATGCTAATGTTCAAATATTTGATGCGTCATGTCTGATAATGACTATACTATACCACAACTAGCAATAACCTTCCTGACACAGACGCTAACGTCACACGCCTTTCAGGAGCAAACATCAGCTTCAGGAGATTTTGTGGGAAGTGAAATTATACTAAGCTTTATTGCTTCAATCATCAATAAAGTTATTCTCATTACTACTATAAATATCAATTTTAAAGGTATTATTGTTCAAGGTATTGGTTCTATGAAATTATTGGTTTGAAAAATTTAATGAGGACTTAAAGTCGACGTTCATTCACGCAGATATCTTTTTGTTGCACACTTTGATTTCTACAGAGTTGGTTATGTAACAATTTTTTCCATAGACACAGATGGTGCAAACACTGCTGTCACATATTCATAGATGGAAATCTTTTCTCACGCGTTCTTGGTAAATGATTACCCTCATACTAAACAGAGCTCTCGTGTAACGGGAAATCTAACATCGGCATGGGCACAGCTGTTACCACCATTTTTTTACCACTTGCACCTCCCTCAGTAACATTAAGTTTCTGTGACGAGTTTTATTTCTCAACCACACCTTTTCTCTTTCCTTCAGACCAGGCGCGGCAACTCTTTTCATAAACATGATATTTAAAATGATTTTTTGGCTGACGTCTCTTTGGACGTTCTTTGTAATTTCAAGGAAGGCAAGAAATGAGAGATTTTTAAAATGTCACATCGTCCATTTGGTTAGAAGCTCCTAGCTCTCAGGCCACCTGCGTCTCAAATGCAGAATAAATGCAAAGACCTGTCTCTACCTAGAGCGCATTTCCAAACCTGCTCAGAAACTCGCAAACTTCAGAGAAGGAATACAGAAAAGTTCTCTCAGACTTTTCAACTACTATGTGAAAATATTTATTATCAGATTTCAAACTTTATTTTTTCAGAGTTTTTTATAGTTGGTATCAGCTAACATTTGTTGTTAAGAAACATGTTCAGGCTAGTATAATTTCTGCGACTTTTCAATGGAAAGTTAAAGGAGCCAAGCGGAGCTTCACCTGGCAAGACAGTCATCAATTGAAATCTGAGGACGTCTCAAAATTCAGATATCGAGGTACAATTTGTCTACCGAGCAATGGTAGCGATATAGGGAAACTGGAAGGGTTAAAGACGAAGCAAAAAATGGCAATGCAAACGCTGTAACAGAGCAGAATATGTTTCAAAAAGAATATTTAATCAATGATTACAAGAACTCCTCGGAACTATTTAAAGTAAATTACTTCAAAGCTTAAAATTTCAAGAGAGTTTGTTGATTGAGTTGTGAAAAAATTTAGGGCTCTCTCCTCTAAATAAAGGAAAAACCATAGCTTCACAGACGCAACAAAAGAAAAACACACATGAAAAGTGCTTTGCTACGCCGAGTTCACGTTCTCGCCTCTGCTCTGTTAAAGATGAAAAAACTTTTAAATTTCTACAAGATTTTGATAATTTGAATGACCGCGTTCATGCACAAAATATTTCAGCTATACCAGAAAACATCAAAAGTATTCGCAGCACCCAAAAACCTGCCTCTGTCACGGACTGCCCTGGAATGTCGGCAAGTGGGAAACCTGTTGTTTTTGTTCATGAGACAGTGAGAATAAATGCTAAAGCTAAGAAAAATAAAACCTGTCCAGTAGTGGAGAATTTTAGCCTTACAATGTTCCATGGAATATCATTTCTCTTTCAGCTAAAGGGAGATCCGGCTTACATCTCCTATAGGGTTCAAGGATTGCTATGAAAGAATGTTCCTGTCCTTCTAACCAAAGATGAATGGTCTCCTGTAAGCCCTGATCTGATTCTCATGGACATCTGTACCCGGCCTGTTTTGAAGAGAAATACTTGCAGAACATTTCTTTCAAGAGTGAAAACCTTAAAAAGGTCTTTGGAACAATGTTGGAGCCAAATTACTGACAGAGCTGTTGCGTGCCGTAGTGGAGTAATTATACCCAAGAAATTTACGGATACTGTAGAAAGGAAAGGTGGATTTATTGACCAACTTTTGTCCCAAGTGATCTTCATGAAAATGAGAAAATGCTGAGGGATTTTAACGCCTTCTGTTGATATTTTGTGGAGTTTCAGAGGAAAAGAATTTTCTTTGTATTTTATGTCACGTTGTAAATGATGTTGGTTACAAAAAAGTCTATTAGCTGAAAAAGAGTTCATTCGTTATGGATCACCGAAACGTGTGCAACCAATGAAACATTATTGGATTGCAAGAAAGTTATTCCATGTATAGATTATTTATGCATTTTTTGTTCTCTCATTTTTTTACGAAGTAGAGTGTCTCTCACCAAAGAACGAGAACATTATCATAAATGATCAAAGGCACTGTAATTTTGTCAAACCTGAATTATGAATTAATTATTGAGCGTAAATACTAGACGCCAAAGTATCCTTCACCAAAAAATCAAGATAGCCACACTAAAAAGAAGCATCAAAGCACATCCCAGTGCCTTGGAGCCTCATTACTTGGATGATCAAGCTGTTTCAGCTTCTACTATCCAGCTCTCATTAAATCGTTTAGCTGACTCGAGGGAACCCCTACCAGCTGTTCATCAGCTTTCGATCCGCCCCGAGAAGTGTGTTGTGTAACGAGACAAACTTCAGACGATTCACAGAACTCGAATTACGTCGGTGTAGCAGCGCGACTGCTGACTTTCATCGATTTAAGTGAGTGTATATCCGAGTTTCTCTTCGAAATTCTTCGTCAGCATTTGTAAATTGTCAAAAGGAGAAACCCATTAGAGAAATGGACATCAAGAAAGCCTGGAGAACACAACAAAATACATTTGCCATTGAACTCTCAACTCATTATGATATTCTCTGTGCTATTAATCGACAACCAGGAAACAGCAACGTCATTTCTTACAGAATTTTGCTATTGCGAAGCCAGCTAAAGCAGCAGTCGGTAATTAGTTACAGATGAAAGAAAAGCTCACTAACGAAGATGCGATGTAGTCATAATTTTTATTTCTCGACGAAATGTAAGCCTTTATAAATACACCTGTAGAAATGGCAGTGGATATCGCTCTTCAAAAAAAGCCATAACACGTAAAAAGCCATAACACTGAAACTACACGATAGTTTGGCCTCTTTGTCTCTCAGCTATTTCATATTTGATATCTAAAATATTATAAAAATTTACCAATGAGTTTTTGAAGAAATGAATACGAAATAAAGTGAGAATATTGTATCACGAGCGAAACAAATGAAGTTCTCTTCAAGTGTTTTCTGTCACTGAAAAATAGAAGAGTTATATTGTGCGGCTAAAGCTCGCAATTCCTATCATTGATAGCCCGTCAGATTAAAAGCTCTACAACTGACCTGATCTGCTGCACGCAGCTGAAGTGCTTGAATCGTATTTCTCATCTTCATAAGGCGAGTCCGGCTGATCAAAGCTGTACTCCGTGACTTGATAGCGACCGCCTCCGGTGCCTTTGTCAGACGATGTACCGACTGCGTTGCTCCCTCTCTCTACACTCGGTGCCCGCTTGGGAGCACCTCTACCTCTTTGATCTACCTCCAAATCACTGTTGTCTACCGTCACCACAGAATGGGCGTCTGTCCTAGCCTCACTATCCACTGTCCTCTCCCTCACCACGCCACTTCTGTTCACTAATATTCCACCCGTCGCCATTTGGATTCCTTCCCGGCGATTGCTTGCCCGAGCATCCTCTCCAAAACCACCCTCGTCTAAAAATTCGGTGCTGTTGGCCTCTGAATTACGCTTTCTTCTGCCGCGAAAATTGCCAAAGCTAACTTTTCTTTTAGACACCACTCGCTGGTCTGCGGAGGTTCTACGTTTGTTTTTACTCCGTCTTCTTACTGACCTGCTGCTGAATGATGATCGGATGCCTATAATACCTCCGACTATATCACTAACCCCGGTCAGAAATGTTGAGCCTGTGCGAGAAATTCTCGTTTGTGATTCTGCATTTTTTAATATTTTGGCACGATCTATGACGACTTCATCTGATATGGTGGACTGGGGAACAAAAGACTGCATTCGGTACACTCTGCCACTGGCGTCAGTAACGTACTTCTCATGGACAGAATCTTCGGCATTTGCGTCATCTCTTGAGCTCTCAATTTGATGTGGGTCTTCACTGTCTGCTCTTGAAGGTATTCTCTTGTTACCATATCGCGTCGGGGTTGATAGCGTTGTAGTCGTGAGCTGACTGCCTAAACTGCCCCAATCTCGCGAGCTCTCTTTAGACCCCATAGAATTTCTTTCTATGTTTACGGCCTCAAGCTTACCACTACTTCCCCAGATATCTCTCTTGTCATTGCCTCCCAGTTTTTGCCAAACCCCGATTCCGTCTTTCGAAGCATCAACACAACTGTTAATATTTAATGTATTTCCATTAACAACATAGCTGTCCATGCTTCTGTCTCGTATCAAATCATGTGAGTCATCACTAACTAAATTACCGACACTTCCTCCTCTGACGACTCCAGCAGCATTCTTGTAGCGGTAAGCTGCAGCCAAGACGTCCTCGGTCGCAGATAAGGCACCGGCGGCGCGGATGTCTGCCGCGCTCGTTGTGCTCGCGCTCCGCCTGAACAAACTGTGACCGATCGCCGCCGCTTCTTGGGACGCGGCACCACATGACGGCCAACGGTCGCCCATCGTTCCTTCGTTCGACCGAGGCAGAGACTGCACAAAAAGACGAATGCAAATGAATTTACTTGTAGTGCCCTACCTCAGTTACCCCTCAATTCTTGACTCTAGTTGTTTGAGTGTTCAATAATCCTAAGATGTACCAATGTAAATTTGTTCAATAAAAAGTTCCGACTTCTCCGAACTGTATCACCGATGTCGCTACCTCACTTTCACTAATGGAACTCGACGGCGGAGATAGCACCATCCGGGCCTTACATACTCAACGCTTAGAAATTTTGACAATTTTTAAGGTTTTCAAATACATTTCTGCTAAATCGAACATGAAAAGCCTCGTCATCGTCTGTCAATAGAGCGGCATTATTTAATATATTTCGCAGCTAACTTCTGAACATCAGATCGTTTACATAGGTTAACATTTAAAAAATTTTTCGTACCGAAGCGTTATTTTGGAATAATTTGAATACGTCGGAATAATATTGGTAGGTAGTTATTTTTAAAATGAATGTGTCGTAATGCAAGTGCTTAGATGTCGCAACTCATGATGAGCATATGAGAATCAGCGAGAACTACTTCATCTAGTGTAAACGGGTCATTTCTTCCATATACTGAAATAACAGAGCAAAATTTTGTGTTTGTCCTAGAATAAAATTGGGAAGTGAAGCCTCTAAAGACAGAAAAATTCGAAAAAAATTAGTTGACTTTCCAGAGTGTTGGTAGGATATTCCTTACGTGGGAGCCAGTATTTTCATGCGGATGGTCGATTACAAGAGGCAACAGTGCCACCTGCATCTCAGCATAATTAAGCATTCCTATTGCTTAATCATTCTGATAGTAACATTGATCTGGAATTGGTCATTTAGAAGAATTAACAAGTTTCGCTCAGCAGGTATAGTTTTGTGATTTGGTAAGTTGAACCCAAGCGACCCTGAGGCAAAGAGCCACAATTATTTCCGAATATTCAACACGATGTGGTAAGATTATTATATATTTCACTATCCACTAATTGAGAGCAGTCAAAAATCTACGAAGAGAAAGAGTTCAACAAAGGTGGCCAAAACCCGAGCCTACGTGCAGTCTTGCGTACATGGAATACATTTTGATGTTGCTGAGCATTTATTACTTTTATTGTAATATTTCTGCTATAGGGGAGCAGTGCACGTAGGAATTCCAAACCGCAAAATTAATCTGTTAACTAATCGTTTAGCATTTTATACGCTATTGAGTGACTCAATTATGAAAAAATAATTAAGGCCATAAGTTGAACTCACAAGTCTCTCAAAATACTAGGAATTTAACATGGACTAATCTCTTCCGTCATTATAAGAAATTCAGCTTGAAGTAGGAGCATGGTTTAAATTGCCGAGATAACTCAGAATTAACACTAAGTTGATCTAGACTCTAGTGTGTGAAAAAAGTGCTGGAGAAATAAGCCCACCACATTGTTTCAATGTCTGAGAAGATCAGGCGTTAACTTAACTATTTTTAATGCATTATTCTGGGTGACTGGCAGTGCACTCCTTGGTAAAAGAAGCAAAAGAGTGAAAAAATTTAAATTAATATGTCGTCAAAATTATTTCCCTGTTTACCTTTTGATTTAAAGCTGGAACTTAAATTTCGTCATTGTCCTTATAGGCTTTATCAAGCAAATAATCACTAGCCGCTCCTAAATTCAGTTGTAATTTACTTCAGAGCGCATCACCCTATCAGCACTAGTCCATATTTAGTACAAGCCCAGAGTTATACACAGGCAAAAGGTTAAACTCAAAGTTTCGTCTTAAAACTCTGCTGAGATAAAAACGCAGTAGGTGTTCAAGCTCTACGCACAAGTGACTGCAATGGCATGGAAGAAAAGAGTTTTCTCTAAAATACGATGGGCTGAGCGGTTTTAAAACGGAAGTTTCGTTTTGAGTGTTAGCATTTTAGAAAGTCTTGGTGTTTCTATGAGCAATAAACAATGACAGGACCTCAACAAACGGAAGCTTTTCAAAAGCAGACCAGCTGTAGGCCACCACTGGCGCACGAGAAGGATGAGCTGCACGTGCTATTGACTGCACCATCTTTTCTGCAAATCACGGGCCGTGCGGCTCTCAATACCAAGACGAATTTCCGTAGGGGCACAAAAGAATTGCGCTTCATCGCTCAGGTCAAAAATGTGAGAGTGCTCAAAAGAAGAGCATCTGCGCGATTATTCATCGATCCGGGCAATAAAGCGAGGCGCTGCCGGCAGCGGCCGGACATGACCCAACGTCAGGATAATTTGAAGCATTTCCGTACCAGTGAGAGATAGGGATGAGTGGCGCGCTCTCGAAGTTTTAAGATGTGCCCTCATAAATTGATTCCGAAGTTCCCTGCTCTTCTCGGGTTACAGAATTCACAATGGTCCAATGGTTGCGCTGAGGAAGTGCTACGTTTATCATTTCTACCGCGTAATTTGATTGCCTTCAGCTTGGTTAGGGTATTAGGTATTGAAAGAAAGGCCAAGTATTCGCGAAAACGAATACAACGTGAAGCTTCTTCTAAACCTGAGTCATGGGACTTTGAAATTTTAGAAGCGGACTATTGAGAAGGCGATCAGCTAAGAGATTTGATCAATTAGAACTCCGATTCTGCAATTTTAATTCAGCAGGGTTCTGATATAGTAGTGAGATACAAAAACGAAAGACTAGCGTTGAAGTGACCATTACTTTGAACATATTCTGCATAAATGATTAGACCACTTATCAGGCGAGTAAACGGGTGCTGCAAATGCTTTTGACCAAGGAAAAATACGCATGATTGATTCACTTTTTGAACCATTGGGGAACGTTTAAAAATTTTGTGCAGTTTTATAAAATCATTTTTAGCTACGCAGTGATGTACGGCAACCTCACGTGACGAGTACTGGATCACATTTGCAATAATTTTATCACAAGAAAATTCTAAGAACACTTTCTAACACAAAGCGTCAGACAAGTATTACAGGCGCACATGACATGATTACTTGATAATAACATAACTGATATCAGAAGTGATTGCAAACGACTGTGAGCTAGAGTTCTTAGGACCGTAAGCAGTCTGAGAACGCGAAATGCTATTTACACTCCTGTTTTTTGGACATCTTCAACAATTTGAATTCAAACTAGTGTGATCTTGTATGATCGTACAATGTGATCCAAATCTGCGTGATCGTACAGCTTGTGAATCACATCAAGTAGCCTCCTGCGCAGTTTCTCAGAAAGACGGTCACAGGCCAAGAGCTCGTCCGCACGTACTTGTCGCTCGTCGGCTAAGACTTACGTGGGTTCTCGCACTCTCGGAGCTTTACTCCTCAAAAGTACACGCTGCAAGTTTGACTATGTCTGTGTTCAACTGCAATACAGTCATTTTGGAAGGTTCAGTACACAGAAAGTGAAATCATAGAAAAATCGCTTAAAAAATTTCTAAATGCATCTGAGTTTGCTCATCAAACTTGAACTCTAGGCTTTTTCATGGTTCACTGAGGATTTATCCGATTACGTTCTCCCATTATTCAAATCATGTTTATTATTGTTCATACCTTAATCATTAGCGACAATGAAACAACGACCTATCGCCGACTATTTTCGACGATGAATGAAACTAAGCGTCCTTCAATTGATGTATGTACAAGAAAGTCTAAAGAGTTTCTTGGTTGGCTCAATATTTTCCAGGCTGCGCATTTTGCCAGAGTGTCGAAGCTCGTTTCCAGAAATGATGAGCGCGTAGAAGTGTCGAGGTTGATGCTGTTTGAGGACGTTCTGTGAAGTTCTCCTTGCCTTGGTTCCATCTGGCTGCTTTATCATTAGCGTCTAATGAGAAGTAAATATCGGACTACATAGTCCGTGGTAACCAAACTAAGCGGTCTTAGTACTGAGCAGGCTAGAATTTATTCGGCGACATTTGAACGAGAAATTCAAAGGTGCAAGAAAATCTCATGGGAGATCATGTACATAAATTCTCTGATGCTTTGCTGCCAGTCTACTTTGAAGGAGAATGAACCTACTGCTGCTGCTGGTCCTGAAGAGACCTACACTATCGAGGAAGGATTATAAAATATTTTCAAATTCAAGCGGCACAGATGGCAGAGTAAGGATTTTTTAGTTTTCTCGGCGTTTTTACATTCGCTTTTGCAACTTTAATTCCCCAATTTAAAATTTTTCAAAAAATAATTGAACTCGAAGCATCTGGTAACCATACAGGTTACCAGATGTGTACTCATGCTTTTGAGTATCCGAGTATGTCTTTCTGCAAGTAAAATGAGCATTGTTTTGTGGGGTGGCCACGTGCTGAGTGGCTGAGTGTTGTTTTATTTGGAAAAACTGAAGCCTCAGGATTTTGGCCACAAAAAAGTGTGACTAAGTTGACTTTAGACAACTCCTGATGTAAATTTGGTACATATTCGAAAGTATTTTCTTTAAACACGTCCAACTCCTGCTAGAGGATTTGAATTTTGACTCTTTGTTCCTTCATAGAATCCATGGCGTATAAGGGTCGTTAAACCTATCATATCGTCTCTACTGGTTTAGCGGCCGCTCAAATTCTTTCACTTTGCACCGATCGCCTTCCCCTTCAAACATTTTGTGTACCACTCAAGTTTATTTCATAAATAGTACATTTTTGATGCATTTCTTAGAAACACATGCTGGACAGCCTTGTTGGATTATGGAATATAATATGCCCACACGTGCACATGGGATGAAGAGTGCCTCCAACTCTCCCGACAGTTGACCGCTGAGTCATCATTGATCAGCGAGATGAGGCGTTCACTTAAGAATGAGTTATCGTAAGTTTTATTCTAATTACGAGGATGGTGACGTACGCTCGTCTACGGATAGCACAGTTGGTAAAGTGATCTGCGTGGTTAATTGCGACATTCATCTCAACTAAATTTTCTCTGCTTTCTTTTGCAAAAGTCTGCTGGTCCGTGAATTTTCCGATCGTGCAGTGCCCAGCCCCTTTGGTTTAATGCGAGAGCAGGCCCACCCTGACATTCTGCTCCTCGTCACGGAGAGGTGGGTTATACGTGAAGGCACCTCGAGATTAATAATATGGCAGTTGTATCAACGGCTGCCTTCCGACGAGCCAACCGCTCTAGAGAAGAACTACGCAGCGTAGCGGATACGCTAACATCTTGGCTTTATCTGATCCCTGGTCTGTCTGAACTTGCCGCGTTCTGGTGATTAACCTTAAGATTCCAACAACATTTTTATCAGCTTGTTGAGACGTAATGTTTTGAATGCAGTAATTTCAGTTCAATATTGTATAATAACTAATAAATGTTTGAATAATAATTACCTTGTGTTACAAAGCAGTATTCCACCTCTGTTATAATAATTAACAACGACGTAAATATTCAGCAACAACATTTTTTTCCTTGTGCAACGTACAACATAACGTGTTATTTACTTCGAAATTTCGTTGATAGGAGATTCAGCGTTAATCACTCACGATGAATGTGTCTTTATGGTGCTCTCTTTCGTTGTGAATACGATTAATTCAAAAATAATTTAATTTTATAATAAAAGAACAAAAATTTACATCGTTCGAGGAACAGTTGAAAATTTCCGTTACATCCACCGCTCCCAAATGGTTCTTAATTTTGTAAAAGAATTTACACTGGTATGCATATGATGCTCACGAGTGTATTACTTTCTTCGTTGTTCTAACGAAGAATATTTTTTCATTGCGATCCCCAAAAATTAAACCTTTTACCCTGATGTCGTAAAAAAGTAAATTTCAAATAGAGAGTAAACGCAGCACATTCACGTGCATTTCTTCTTCGATATTATTTTATTTCCTCGTCCAGCATTGACTCACAAGGCACGCGTGATCCTTTAAAAAGAGAGCCTAACAAAAGCTGTCTCGGTGGCCGGGAATAACTCATCTGAGACGCAAGCCCTGACAAGGCTTGTATTTACAGCGGCGCTGAAAATGATGCTGTTTTGGCGCACCGCGCCAGAGAGAGAGACTCGTTACCGAGCAGAAGCAGCTCCTCATTTCTGCGCGGTACGACCCCTGAGGGCTTGTTCTGCACTAGCGCAACATCCTGTCTTCCCTCGTCGACTTCGCTAGGAGCATTTTTAACATTTTTAACGCACCGGATGGCGCCTGAAGGAGACCAAATGGTGTTCTGATTTACGGTGATTCTTGGCACAAAAAGACGCTCGGGTCGTCGCCAGAATTGCTGAGCAGGCGTCGTCCCAACGCCGGTCCCGTTGCTTGTGTTGCTGGCGGCTGCAGGAACTCGGGCTGCCAGCTATCAGACTGAGGTAAAATGACTGCCATCACGCTATGTCATATTCTGGAAACACAAAAAATGCACCAAAATCTTATGGAAATTGATGATCTTCTTCTTCTTGACGGTGCCAGCAGAGCAATTTAGTGTGTGTGGAGAGCTTCACTTTGGCGTTATTGGTTAACATTTTTGTAGATTCTTGCTCGATAGTCTAGTTGATGTTCAGCTCAAGATGACATTTTTTTCAGTTATGATTTGAGACATCTAATATTTAATTTTTTCTCTGCTTAGTAATAAATTTAGACGCGATACAATACAACTGGGTGAGCTTCCGCAGCGACGGAAGCAGCTTATAATTGCAGTGTTACTCTTTTTGGAAATACCATAGTAACAAAAATCAAAGAAAACTGATCGACACGAGAATTGTTGTACAAACTCCAATCAAATGCTAGAACTTCATCGTACAAGTCTATTCAGGCCAACGAAAGCTACTGGCGGGATAAATTAGTAATACTTGTAAGCTAAAATTACCTAATCTTAGAAAATTCTTGGTACACCATCAAACACAAAGTGGTTGACAGACATGAAACATGGATTTCACCATTAGAATTCTTCATGACGAATCAGGAATTGATAGTGTACAAGACAAACAAAAATAGACCCAATATCGGTGACCCAATAGAGATCGGAGAGAACTGATATTCTTACAGAAACACTCCGAGCAAAAGCTTCTTTGGTAGAAACCGTTCAGTAAAATCTCGGGATTTGGGATCCGATCTGACTTGCCCTGCGGCCGATATAGCGATGCTTTTTCCAGTCTCGGGAGAGAACAATTCTCATCGCACTTGCCCTAATGCTAACCCATAGAACAGGGTCCTGTCGACAGCGGTCGGAAATGCAGTCTAAATGCAAATAGAGCTGGTCAGTGAGAAGTTGTCGAAACTTGCTAGCTATTCCGCGCTTTGACATCGAGAGCGAATAGTAGGATGTGTCGCTCTCAGTGCTAGGCACATATTTCCTCGACTTCAAGTGCTGCTGTTGCGTCATTACAGTGGAACATGTTCAAGTCAACTCTTTATTTTCTAAAGTAGTTTCCAGCATAAACTAGTGATCGCAATTTTTTCTGACTGTTTTTGATCGGATCATAAAAGTCTATTAGTCTAATTTTTATACCAATTCAATAAAAAATGTTCTTGAGCAGTTTAAACAGAGTATTTTGACTTGTTCATTACTGATAACTGTTCAGTATACGCACTTCATGTAAAAACACGAAAGTATTCAGTTTCTTTTATGCATAGAAAACTACCAGCAAAGGTGGCCCCTCACAGCTAAGGGGCTGGGTGAAGGAGGGCTATATGGTAAAAGATGAATGTTGTATCAAAATTTGAGTAAAAATAACACACACTATGAATCTGTAATGTCCGGCACATGGTAACAATTCCTCACAGGTCACCTTGCAAAATTGTTATAAATCGTTAAAATCATCGCTCTTCTTCAATAATGCAGGAAGCTTCTTGTACACAATACACAGATGCAGTGAGCGCCATTTTAAGGGGTTTTATGGGAAATTCAAGTATTTATGAATCACGAATAAGGTTAGGATGTTAAATTAATTTGACGATGGATAGTTATACGATTTGAGTTTCTAGGGGATATTTATCCCATCAACTGGCTGCTGGAAAAGATCTAAGATACGCATTTTTGAGCGCTGTTTGGAACCCCGCTTCAAAGTCTGAAAATATGATATGAAAGAAATGTTACCGCTATTTTTCCTTAAATAATAAGAATTTTTTTACAAACTTCATTTTCTATCAGTCGTCTCGAAACACTTGAGTAAATAATGATAATTTGATGACTATGCCGAATGCAGTGAAGCCATCTTATTTGTAGTAACTTCTCCAAGCCAATCATCTGCAATGCCTCGGGCTTAGGTTACGCCACTTCGCTTTCAGCCGAGCCTCAAAATGTTTGAGCGTAGGATGTACCGTAGAAATGAAGAGAAATGGCTTCGACCTACTACAAAACTTCCATTCAAATTTGAAAAATTCAGTTGTCAAAATATGATGTTTTCTCAATAAAATTGATGAACGAAGAAAATTTATGTAACCTTAATATTCTCTGAAAGAACGGTGTATGAAAAAACTTCGTTCCCCCTTATAACTGTTCGCTGCTTATGCTCGTTTGCTGCTCATGCTCTTTTGCAATTCAATTTGTTCTAATTTCTCTAGGTGAAATTTTAAATATATTTCCAATAACATGGAACATTAAGAGAAAGCTGTTGTTTAACTGGTATTTCTAGAGTGCTAAACACACGAAAATGTTTCGATTTCAAACTCCCGTAACACAAGCAGACTGAGATGACATGTCGGGTGCCGCTTGCTAGGCGTTTGCTAAACACAAGCGGTTTCGTTCGGCCGTTGCCAAATGCGCTGGCGCACCTGTGAATTGTTTTATCATCCCTATGGAGCATCTCCTGCTGAATGAAAAATAGTTTTTCCGAGTGTGTTGTTCTAAAATATGTCCCTTTGTTCAATCATGAGATCATATGCCATTAAAATTGCTCCTATCAAAGCGCCAGAGACTGTAAGCGATTAGTAACAATGAAGTGAATCTGAGAACCACTGCTCGCTTCCAAAGATAGAAGAACCGTTCTCTGCACACCCAGACGCAAAGGCACCGCAGGCTTCCGCTGTAATCCTGGCCCTTGGTAATGAAAGCCCAAGCCCTGCAGGATTACTTGGGGTCGTTGAAGGTCTCCTTACGGCGTGCACGACCAGCGACAGCTCTCTCTCTCCTACGCTGCACTCAGAAACGTCGCGGGACACATTCCATTCAAACCGAAATCAACTTCAAACTATCATTGGAAAGGACTGTCATGCTAAAAAGAAAGCGCTTACCGCTGAAAAGGATTTTCTGTTAAGTTAGTAAATTAGGTTTTTTATTTAGGCGTTCTCATCTCAGCATAAATAGTAAATTCTGATTTTCAGCATCCCTGGCATTTTTTTCAATTGCTCAATCACATATTGAAATAGAACAGCGCAGATCACAGTTTGAATATTGCATTTCAAGTTTTCCCACATCGCTCATTTCAATGTATGCAATCTTAGCATGGTTCTCTAAAAGCAAAACCATACATTAATTTTCTCTCCTAAAATACCAGTTGTGGAAATACTGCCGTAGATAATGTTCGTCAAATCGTTCTGTTCATTGAAAAGCGTACGACCATCCGATGCTGCAAATGTCTAATCCCTTTTATTTTCAGCTTCAAAGCTTGCCGTCATTGGAAAACTGTTTTTTACCTTTCCCACCATGATGTGATGTGCGTTCTAAACATGTGCCATGCGTTGCACCTGTGAAATCTGCAGTTAAAACTGTGCGTTAAATGCTCTGACCAGCTGATTTCAATGAAATTATTTAGAGTATCAATAATTATTAGAACTGCACTCATTTTCTGCAATTGCCCTAATGAATGTGCGCCTAGCTGTGTATGCCCTTATCTGATGCGCTAGATATGAATGCCCTTATTTGCCACGCAATAATCTGGGAATGAATTGGAGTCCAAAGACTGTACTGTAGATTGAAAAACACAGCTCTATTTAGAAAGCGAGCTTTTTGGACTTCAGTCCATCATCGGCGTGAAAAATTCCCTGAAAATAGAAAATGCCATTACATTTGACAATCTGAAAAGTAGTGAGTAATGTAAAGTAAAGTAATGGGGAAAATCCTTTTTCTTTAATCGAATGTTCATTAGGAATTTAAAAAACAAGGGACACTGCTAGTAGGTTAAGCATTATTTAATATTCACACACAGTCAAATCTATAAAACGTTTCGGAGTCCTGCTCCATCCTCAGTAAGTACAGTCTGAAAAAACGTAAGAAAACAAAAGTTCGTCAGACATGTTGAAAAAATAAAATTGATAAAAAACTCATGTAAAAACTTCCAGCGGATAAGAACTATTCATTTGTTTAAAACGGGTTTTTCTTTGGCTATGCACAAAGATTCTAAAATTCTAAGTTCTGAATCATTAAAAGCATTGCACAATATTTCAAATTGGTCTTCAGCGACTCCAGCACCACACTGCTCTGCATGGAGTCGCACAGACGAATGAGGTGGTTGCGCAAGAGGCCTCCCAGTACGATAACTAACTCCGCAATGTTGGGCAATCCTTTTATAAAACGGCAAAGTCGTCATACCGACATAGCCTGATGTACACTGTACACAACTAAATTTGTAAACTAAGGACGCCCTCATTCGCTTCGGAAGTACATCTTTTTACCGATAAAACGAGCCTATTTTAAATGAATTTACAGAAATTATACACAATTTAACGACAGGAAAATAGCGATTGGAGAGCAATTCCAAATCCCTAGACATCTTCTCAGACAACTGGCCAAAGAAAGGAAAACTGCAATACAAACGTCATACAGGGTCGATATTGTCACTAAATTTTGAATATTTTTTTGCCAAAAATCTCTTAACATTAGTATAAATTAAGGAAGAGGGAAACCCGTTGTTACGAAAAAAAGCGTGCAAGAAATTGAATTCATTACGAAGGTTGTTAAAATTAGAGCAAATATTGTAAGCTCTGTTTACAAGCGTCCTAATCGCATTCACTTTGAACCTGAAGCTACAGAAGCTAAAAAAACTCAAACCCAAACCTGTGAACGAAGGTTTTCGATACACAGAGGTAGTGAAAGTTTTACCGGTTCTTAAAACATTTGCATCTAAAAAGGGAATACAATCATGATCTTCGGTTTCGACAGTAAATTTTGTGGATTGATGCTTAGAATTCAAGTAGTCGAGAAATAATGAAACATGGCCAGGATCTCTAAACAATACAAAAGTGTCGTCAATGTATCTACGATAAAACGTAGGCTTGAAATCCAGGGGACAATCATCAAGCCACTTTGTCTCTCAGTGGCACATAAAAATGTTTGAAAAAGTGGGCCCCAAGGCTGTGTCGGTATGACGACTTTGCCGTTTTATATAAGGATTGCCCAACATTGCGGAGTTAGTTAAGCTGGGTTTAGACGGAGGGTGCCTTCCCCTGGGCAACGCCCTCTCTCCCTCCCCGCCTCTTCAAAAAACCCCCAATCCCCCGATCTAATGCCTCCCACCAGTTCCCCATGCGTGTTGTCGCTGCTCCCGAGATGCTGGGAAACAGGGGGTATCGTACTGGGAGGCCTCTTGCGCAACCACCTCATTCGTCTGTGCGACTCCATGAAGAGCAGTGTGGTGCTGGAGTCGCTGAAGACCAATTTGAAATATTTTGCAATGCTTTTAATGATTCAGAACTAAGAATTTTAGAATCTTTGTGCATAGCCAAAGAAAAACCCGTTTTAAACAATATGAATAGTTCTTATCCGCTGGAAGTTTTTACATGAGTTTTTTATCAATTTTATTTTTTCAACATGTCTGACGAACTTTTGTTTTCTTACGTTTTTTCAGACTGTACTTACTGAGGATGGAGCAGGACTCCGAAACGTTTTATAGATTTGACTGTGTGTGAATATTAAATAATGCTTAACCTACGAGCAGTGTTCCTCGTTTCTAAATTCGTAAGGTAATGGGTAATGGAAAAAACACTCGCACAAGTACGCCTAAAATCGTCAGAGGAACAACACTTTGGTAGTTATTTAGAGGTGATTTGTGCTTAAAACTGATTGTAGATTCTAAAATGGGGAGGGCAGATCCATTTGAAGTTTACGCAATAATCTTAGTATCAATAATTTTGACTGTTATATCATAATTTCTTCCCAAATTTTTTAACTTTGAGATATTTTATTCGAGCTCTTTCCGTATTAAAATATAAAAATAATCACTTATCATTCATAGTAATGACACTCAATTGCTAAAATTTCACAACTGTCACTTTATAAACGGCAGTGTTCAATCATACTTCATCAACGTTATGTCATGTTATATCATATTTCATTGCATGTGATTGTGTGGAAGCTGGGAAGGACACCTAAACAAAGAGAGTGTTCGCTCCCTTCGACTCGCATCCTTTATTGTCAGTCTTGTTTCTGAAGTAAGTTTGGTGGAGCAAATGTACCGTGATTCACAACGTGAACACAGAATTCGTAGACAAGAGAGGAATGCAAACCGAAGGAACTTGATTTTTATGCTTGGACGATGAACCAAATGTAAATCAACTAAATAAAGTAATTTAAAAACTATTTTGTAGGAAATGTGTCATCAAAAGTTTTGATAGTTCTAACTTAAGTTAGAACTCTTAGTTTTGATCAAAAAAGGGTAAACTGAAACAGAGAGGTTTAATTGAATTTACAGTTGCACTAGCAGGTTGATGGAAAGGATTTCATAAAACCCTTCATTTTACTTCTAATTAGGGATGGTTGAAAATCATTCGAGTGAAAAGTTTGTCAGCCTTTCTTTGTGCCTATGTACGTGTGCGTGTTGACAGAGTCGCAGTAAATCGTACGCCTGTCCCTTCAGACGTGTTCTATGTGCAGAATCTTTTATATAAACTTGATGCATTTAAAATTTAATTTTTTTGTAGTTGTGTTGCCACGTTCGAGTGTCAATGTCTGTATGCATTTTTGGAAACAACGGTCATAAATGAAAAAGTTTATGCATTTTCGATTTTCATTAACTGAATGAGAATTTACGAGCGATTTCAACGGTAATTTTAGGTAATTTCAATATTAAGGAAACCAATTTACCTTTTGGGCCAAAGATGCATGATCATTTACCGTACACAGTCTTTGAAACAATATTCGTTGTAGAGTGTTTGACTGTTTATTTTTGTTGCTCGTCGTGCATGTTGTGGAGTGATTCCGTTGGTTGTTATCCTTTTCATTTAGCAAAAATACCTCCTTACAGTGCCACGAACATGAGAATTTTTAGGTATTAACCCCGTAGTAATCTTGTTCTCCTAGATTGGTGCACATATTTCATCATATGCCGAGATGCGTGAGCAAAGAAAGTTTCGTTTCTAACAGGCGTACAGAAAGCTCCTTTCTCTCTTGCATGGTCGCTCATTTCTACTCGCTGTATTTCAAAAACATTTCTTATAACTGGGTAATCGTGGTGGAATTTTTACAATAGGTCCATTTACGAGTACAATGAAACTTTATATTAGAACACCTTGAAAAATCAGGGGTTTGACTTGCAAAGTGTGCATCATCTTTTTTCTTCTGTTTCTTTTTTGCGGAGACTTGATGAATCATAGACTTCTCAAGTGATAAAAACTGCCTAAATTTTTAGTTAATCTTCCACTATGCCCTGAACGTGTAAAACTGAAGCTTCGTCATTGTTCACCGTCTGTTAAAATTAGCGAAGCAACAAATGGTGTAATAAACAACGTCTGGAGCCCTAATAATTTCATGAATATCCAGCTTATTTTTTGTACAAGTGGAAGACTGGATGTGGGTAAATTGCATTTTTTTTATTTTTCCGTGCAGTTTTTGCTGAGTTAGAATGGACAAAGTCTTTTTATTGATTTATTGCCATTGCTAATTACGTTGTGAAAAGGGGTACCGTTGTTAGTAGGGTAACGATAATTGAGAATTAATTTTTACACATGTACCTCTGTTCCCATCCTCACTGGTACTATTCCCGATGAAAAATTGGCGCAGAACTTCAGCAGTAACGATGAAATGTGAATAGCGTGACGTAACAGTGCTCTGATGCGACACAGACGTCATGTGTCGTCATCATTTCTTGCACGGTGGCCATGCACAGAAACGCGGTAATTCCATCTCTGCATTTTGCTGTGCGACACTGAACTGCAGAGAGCTGTTGTTAATTAATGCTCAGTATTTACGAATGGTGCCTCCAGTCAGCTCGGACTGCATTAGCGCCTGTATAATTTTAATGGCATTGAACCACTGTAGGCGTATGGCTTCGATCGATTCACTGCAGTAAGAAATATTGACGTAATGTACTGTTCTGAACCGACCTTAAACGAAACTTACCACCCTAAACTGCGTCGAACCTCTGAAGATTCTGTTTACTACTTTTAATTAAGTCTGAAGATTATTGAATGGATTGCTGATTTATCGGGGAAACTATTCCTATCAGACGAAAGTTGCCTGCGGATATCCGTGTCGTCGGTCACGCCTGTTTACTCTACGCAAAGCAATTTTTCTCAACGTAAAAATTATGTACGCAATAACGAATGACACAGTGCTCTTTTGAGGTCAATGTAGCCTAATGAATAGACGCGGCTGGTCTAGGAAGAAACGTCGGAAAGTTCAATTTGCTGCTTTTGAGATACCCAGGTTACCTGCTCCTCAACCCTGTGAATTAGAATTGAGCCGTTAGAAATGGCCCGGAAAATAGTTATGTCAACCAATCGTTTTTGTTTCATTCACGTGTCAAACAAGCACATGAACTCATACAGACATGTCAGATCATCAAACACACTATAACATCAAAATAGGCATACGTGGGCTTGCGGCTGCTGGTGGAGAACTTAAACTCAAAAAAAGTCTTAAATTACTTGCTACTCGCTGCACGAGTATGTCCAAGACAACTCACTCTAACAGCATAACAACTCGCTCTAAATAGAGCATGTGTTGCTAATGATACAAAAAGAGCGCAGAAACACCAGGCCGTAAATTGAATAAATAAAATATGGGTGTTGCAGTTAAATTTGCGAGGGAAAAGCACGTTAGGTTTTAAAGGACCCTGACACCTGAATTTCTTGTATGATGAATAAGTGCTGATCCCGTTGTAGTCTCTTCCTTGCGAAACGGGAAAGAATTTTTTAAACACAAAATTATCAAACTGAGGCAAATAATTGAACGAGATGACACAAATGCTCTTGCTAGCAAGCTTTACTTTCCTGTGAGGGAAAGTAAAGCTGGCGCTCGTGCCTGGAAGCTGAGTCGTTACGATACGTCGGAAGGGACGTTACTATTTTGTACTGAATAAGCTGCTTCGTTAACAATTAATTCTCTTCTGTGTTGAAGAAAAATATTATGAGTTAAATTTCTACAGCTCACAGTATCTACTAGCTACTGTGTACAGTGGCTATAATAGCTACTGTATAACTTCAACTCAGTATTCCAAAGTTGAACCTGTTATTCATAATTTAGCTTTAATTCATATTTAACTTTAACTTCAAGTTAACCGGTCTTGGTAACTTGCTTCTAGGAGGGTAATGAATAACTTCAAAGACGTAATTGCGACTTGAAGACGAGGTGAGCGCACCATGAATACCACATTGGCACTTTAGTGGTCGACTTATGAGCAACAAACTTGTTGAGTACGGACGCCATTCGAAACAGTGGGTTAATTTTGTGCATTTCATTAATAAACGCTTACAACGTTTATGAATGAATGCAAAAATAGGAAAGAATGAGGTTTCTTGTGGTGCATCTTACTTGGTGTTTTTCGTAAGTTCTAGTCTTTGATTTTCTTGGGACCAATGTTGACACTTTTTCTGTCACACGTCAGAAGTGCACATTGCATTGAAATAGCCGTGACTTTCCTCAAACGAGTTAGCACTTTTGATAGCGGGAGCTCATCATGTTTTTGTTTATAATATTGCTACTGTTACTCCAAGATATTTGTCTTGATGCTTGTATTTCCTTTTAAAGAAATTGGTGTTTCGTGCTAGTGATCTCCTTTGCCACAGTGGCTCATTGCTGCTCATAATCGATGGCGGCTCCAGCTTCTCGACAGCATCACGGCTTCAGATTATGGAGAGCACGACTGAACAGATTTTTTACGACTATAGCTCATTATTTATTTGTGATGCTTGATGACATTTCTACCTAACCAATAGAAGGGTTATTAAATTTTAAGCTGGAACTGCTTATAATGTTAAAAATGTTTAAAAACCGACGTAACACATTTTATGCATCAACCTTATTGGAAATAAGCTGTTTTTCTTCTCTTCCTTTCTTCTTTCTTCCTTTCTTTCTTTTCTTGAATGTCATTGCTTTCATCTGGTGCTGTTGAGATGATGTGCGTGGCGCTTCACTGTATCAGCTCGATTCTACGAGAAAATTCCAAATAAAGGCAGGGTAGAGCATCAGTTTTTGCTGAAGTGTGTGTATAAATCAAAAGTTATTAAAGCCACTATCACATCAGTACCTCGAAAATTTTGAGGCTCTTTCGATGAGTTCAAGTTTTCCAAAGAATTGTGAAGCAAAAAAATATAGCACATGCTTTTGAAATGCGAATGATGCGCCCAAAGTCGTCCCACTTTGTCTGTCATAAAATTTCCTCCTAAAAAAGTTGAGTGAATTTCAAGGTTTCAATTCCCGCAGGATGGTCGGGAGACCCCAGACTGCTTTTATCGTCGAGCCGCTCGACCGAGTCGCTGTGGAGCGACGGTAAGTCAGCCACGGCCAAAGGAGGATTCTAAAAGGCACAGGAAATCCATGGTTATACATAGAAAATGTGCGCTGCGGTGCTTTTTCCATCGCATATTGTGCTATTGACTTCCTCGGCGAGAGTTAGGGAAATTTGTGGCGAGATCCGAACTCGGAATTTATCTGCTTAATACGCTCAGTTTGTGTTCGTTTGTACTTCGAACTCTATTTTTTAAGAGGATGTTTAGAACAAGGATCTTCATTGGGTTGGATACAAGCTACGATTTTCCGCGCTTCTGTGATGCAGAGTTGAAAACGGTGACTCTGCATGGAATCTGACTTTGAAGCACTTCATTATTCTTGATGAAGAGCTTAAATTCCGGAAAAATGTAAATCAGTCATTCTGTAAAAGGACTTCTTTCTTCTCATACTAAATATTTTCGTGGGGATGATGAAGCATCTTAAATCATAAAAACGCTGCAAAATACGCGTGAAAAGATTTCTTGTTCTTGAATCAGTTTTGTGATATAATGATAAGTTTTATAATCATGAAGTGTCTTATTTGTATTCTAACCTATATCGATTGATGACAACGTTTTTTGGATATTTTTGAGTAGGTGAAATCGTGAAATCAGCTGGCTGATCGTGAAATCAGTAATCGTGAAATCAGTAATCAGCTGGCTGATCAAGTAATCGTGAAATCAGCTGGCTGATTATACGCCGGATTTTTTCAAGCGCTTTAACTTCTTTTCGTCGCATGATTTGCGGTAAATGGGGAAGAACAGGAAAATGCCTTTTCTTAAAAGCCTATTTAAATTCGAGGTGAATCGGTCAGACTCTTTTTCTTTATTAATTTGTCGAAGAAAATGAGGGCGTGAAAAATAACCTCTCAGTTTGAGCAGTCCTTTAATGCTACAAAACACAGCAAAACTACGAAGCGTTGATTTGTGACAAATATATATGATGCATCATTATCGTTAGATGTATTTCCCAAATAGTAACTGAGGAGTAAAATTAATTTACGAACATAAACCATAATGCACTCGATGATGCAGTTTTGATGACGATTCTCAAATTCTTGCGATGCTTGTTAAGCCGAAATCTCCACAAAGGTTAACAGTGCAGTTTCATGCAGGAATAAGAACAAATCCCTAACACGACGTACAGAGGCAAGAAGAGAGAGGGGACCGAAAGCTACAGAACCAACTCGTGACTGTGTCAAACAAGACACCAAGTAGCAAAAACAGAGAGTATAGGATGAGACTCAGCTGTCTAAGCACAGCACCCCGAGGGAAACACTTAATTTGTCCCCAGAAGAAATGAGGTCCCCAGCAAGGTTGAGGTTGAGGCAGTAGACCTACACTACAGTTACTTTCATGCAGTCCTGCAGCGAGGGGGCAGTTATTGCGCTAAGGTGGCTCCGTTTGTTACAGGCTGCTCGATATTGCAACGTCTGACTGCTGCAAGCACGCCTGAAATTGAAAGGATGAACCAGCTGTCGTTTTTGCATTTATTTGTATATTGTTAAAAGAATATCTGAATGCGTTGCAACAAAACATCACTGAAGCCCCATATTGAAATAAGGTTTTTAGTGAAAGTTAAGCACATAATTTACCACCTGGTTATAACAACTCGTCCGGTTTTGAAATGATCGAAAGTTCAGCGAGACGGGTCACACATGGAATTAACTCTTCTCATGTTTTTGAACCTCTATGAAAAGGGTATATTTCTGAGTGATAGAAAAGTTATTTGCTCTACCGGAATCTTTCCGTCGATAAAATTGAGCTCTCAAAATGGCTACAAGTATAAAGAGTAAGTTGATGTATGTTATAGTGTTAGTTAAGATCTGCTTACTTTTCAAGCTTGATGCACGTAAGGGTAGAAGAAATAATGAAAATTAAATGATATAATGTTAGAAAAACTAACGCTGTAAAAATTGAAAGTCAATAAAAATTGTAGAAAAATAGACGGTTTCGCAGTACGTTTAGGAAGTGTGAGCAAAATCATTAATTTTAAAAACTCACTCTTATACTCATTTTTTGACCAGAATGTTAGTGCTATTCACAGGGACGAGATCGACAGAATATACACCTTCAATGTAAATTCGATCTAAAAAGTCTCATACATGTAAAAAGTCACAAGCTAACATCTGCAAATAAAGATACTATTATTTATCCATACTATTATTTACAGTTATAAACTGGATTGGTATGTAAATGTGACTGTCCTCTAGTTAAATTTCACAGGTTAAATAAAGACTTTTTATGGGCTGTCAGGCTGCTGGCCCTCTTGAGCCTTGTTCCCTGCCTCCCAGAAACTTGCTCAATTTTTTTAGTTGTTAGTGTTCTTTTCCCCAACTAGTTGAGCAGAGCAAATTTTTGGCTTTCCTTTCTGAAGTTGAAGTACTTTTCCTCAACTTCACTTTGTTCAGGCTCTGGGTCCTGTAATTTATTTTCTCGGATGTAGTTACGCCATCACAGCCGACTGCAGCTCTTCATTCTAGTTTATTTATCGGTCATGTGGAACAGTAGGTCATATGATGATTTTACTATGTTATGTAATGTTCTTTAATTTTAAATTGATTTAAAATTTGAATTTTAGCTTTTCACTTTCCTCGATAAAAATGAAAGCACAAGGGGTTCTAAGAACGACAAATGTACACAGAGCCTCGAGTTCGCATTTACTACCTTTTAGCTGCAGGTGGTTGCCAATGCAATGATTCGCTAGCTAATAGATACAATTCACAATTTTTGATGTTTGTCGTAAGCAGGGGTGTTAAGGTCCTACACTAGGAAAACATTCGACAGCTAATTTGTCCAGCTGTACAGACACAATAGATTTCGTTGTTAGGGTAAACAAGGGTGGTAAGCTCATAAAATGGGAATATTTTAAGTATTTCTTTAATGAGTTTTGTTTCTGAGAAGATTGCATATGTTCCGCATTTCTTCATTTCAAAGAGCTGCTCGACGTTAGCACCGCTTACTTTAATCAATGGCTTAACAGATTGTTGCTTTATATGATTTACACCCTTCAAATTTAATTTTGCTTTTCTAGTTTGTTATCTGCTTTTAACTATGAGTGTTGAAGCGAATGTATTCTGCCATAAACATTTGAAACGCACGAATTCTATACAAGCATTTATTTTTCGAGGCAAAATTCGTGGCGGTAAAACCACACATTTCACACGCCTTGGGAAAAGTTTGAATTTCTTTAGTGTTAATCTTTAGAACGTTTCTAAACGTTCTGCTCGCAGAAGGTAAATAAATTGATTCAAAAAATAGATTGAGTGAGAAATTGGTTGCTCATTTCTGAAGTTATTGCACGATTGTACAACGTATCACGATATTTTTATTCATGTACCGCATAAATTTAACGAGACAACTTATATGGCCACTAAAATGTGCGCGGCCAAGAACACAATTTTTGATTAATTTAGGTCTAGAACTCTGGAGTGGCAGTCATGTGGAACAGATATGGTCTGTTTTGCTGCAACTTTCATGACCGACATTTAGAGGCTACTGTCCTTACTGCCGCAATTCTGGCCGCACTCTCCCCTCTGAGACCAGGTGCACAGCGCAACTGTTGTGTCAGGGTTGTGCGTTTATTTGCAGCGCCCGACACCTCAAAGAAATGGACTGAATTGAAAAGAATGTATGCACTGTCCTTCATTTTTAGGCAATAATCTGTACAATATAGCGCTTCTCTTGTTAGTAAGTTAATGGGAAAAAAGCAATTTTCTAAATAAAATTGAAGAGCGTTTCTCATAATATTTCTTAGGCTTCTCTAGCGAAAAATGTAGCATTTAGAGCAATATAGCGTCTTAGGCAATCCTCTTCTGTAAAATTTGCTTCGAAAATTAGCGCACTCAGCCCAGAGCAACCGTTGTCGACCGTGTCAAATTAAGCAGACAACCTCACGCCGCGGCGCGCCTGAAAAGCGGATCATGACGCATCAAACTCCGCCAACTTTGCAGGCGCTTCGGCCCGCGTAAACAAACGTTAAGTTTTTGTCTCAGGTCAAAAGGAAGGAATTTCCGCAGATTTTAGGTCGAAAGAACTCTAAAAAAGGCCAGAGTTGAAGAGTTGGACTGAAGTCATTTTTCTTTTCGTGCCAGTTTGGGTCAAAATTTCCCTTACTCTGCAAAAGCAATTGTTTTGGGCCTGTCAGCGATAAAGCTGAAAGAAATTTTCCCTTTTGGGTCGACTAATTCTTCTCAGTCGTAGATGCTGAAATGGTGCGGAACTTCCTTTCTCGTTGTGAACTATTAGGTAATAAAGACCCAGTGAAACAAGTAACGTTGATATTTGAAGTCGCAGCTCGTAGTTCATCTACTACATGTTTGTTCAAATAGTGCTTGAGTTTGAAAAAACGAAGTCAACCATACTTTGACTGAGAAACATGGAAAGCTCTATTGCATGAGTCTACTGCACAGCTACATTCAGCGATAGAATAGTTTTTATTGAGATTATAAGATGAGCAAGAATGAGATAATCAAACGTACAATAATACATAAATAATACAGTAAAATGAACTACCTATTGGCTATGGACAAATCCAAAAAACTAAGGTGGCTACTCAAAAATGGTTTTGGCCTCAGAAAGAAAAGAGATTCCCTAATCCTCAAATCGTTGGAAAAACTTGCTCTACTAAATTCCTTAAAATCACTGTTGTTAATTGGAGGTATTACACAAATCTTCATGACCCCGTATATCTGAATGTGAAATGGTTGCGATTATATTTCTTGGACGATAACTCCACAATACTCGGCGATCCTACAACCTAGTGTACAGGGAGTCACGCCCACGTACTGAGGTGCACATAGTGTACCACTCTATAGATTCACATCAAGGATGGCTGCATCGAGGTCTGGAGATTATCTTTGAAACATGTACGAACCAATTTTAAACTGACTGACCAACGTTATTCTAAGATCTTGTCCGCTGGAACAATTTAAAATTTTTTAAGTTGTATTATATTGTTAGTCAGGCTTATGAGATAAATAAACCTTTAGATAAATAATGGATTTCGAGGCAAATTTCACATTTAACCCTCTAATTTGCCACCTGTTTGTTCTTTGTGTTTCAACTTTTTAAGTTTTGTTCATGCAGATTGTTCATATTATTGTCGAAGTAAGTCATTTATATAACTTAACCATCGATATGGAAGATCAACTCTACTTATTAAGCGGTGAGAGATAACAAATTTGTACCAGTTATTCCATGAAGGTTACTTATTTGAATAGTTTGAGAGTAGGAGCTGCGGGATACGTCCATTTTCACTCTTTTAACCCACGGCAGCAGTAATTATAGAATATTATTTATCTTTATTAGTAAAACCCCTATCCTTTAAATAAAAACGCTACTTTGGGCAATGACTATGAGTGCCCAGTAAAGCGCACGACGCACTCCAAATCGTGACTGAATAGAACGTTAGTTTTACATTTGAAAATTTTGCTCAGAGAAACAGTCAATGCTTTAATGATTGATGGAAAATTTCTATATCATTATACCTGCCAACAATCAATACGAAATTCAAAAAAAAGAACCTCTTCATGCTTCATAACCAATGTCCCGATGAAAACATTCCTCATCCGCTTTTCTTTTTTCGAAAATCTAAAAAAAATTTCGACTTACTTAAAACAAGGAAGAATTCCACTGAAGTATTTTAAATGATTTCTTATATACTATTCCTTCGAGTTTTTCACTTTGGTTTCAATGCTTCAGTCATTCAAGATTTTTTTACATTTTAGGTAGGAAATTATTTGTTGTGATAAATTTTCTTAATTAGTTCCTAAGTAAAACATTTTCTTACTAATTTCCCCACTATTTCCTGAAAAACTTTTTTTTTAATTAATAAAGCACTCCGCAATCAATTAATGTACCACTTCTAAGCCTACTAATACAAAACTTCGTAATCAATGACGGTAACATCATTTACTAATACAACTTTCCTTAACATAACACTTCATCTTGGTAATAAACACTGAACTTTTTCTTTACATGGGGATATTGAAAACATTAGAATAGCAATACTCGACGCTATAAGAAATTGAAAAATGAAAGTTCATAATTTAGGCACAAATTCTCGGCACTAACGCGTGAGTGTGGCGTGCGATAGATTGCATTAGTGTGAGACTGGGCCGTATAATGCTTGATGCATTCCCGAGGCAGGGCGCATCTTGTGCTTTGATTGACCGCTCGTGGGCATGGCAGGAGTTGTGCTCATTATGCGTCAGGAAGGAACATTCATTAACAATCTTTATGGGTCGCTGGCACGAGTAGTCCCCCCATCGCGATGTGTGTGTGTGTGTCACAAGGCCTGCAAGTCTCAGACTCCCGGTAAGTTCGGAAGTTAGCCAACATCGCTGCGCGCTTCCCTGTCTCTCTTGCCCAACCTTGTAAGTACGACAGAACTCGCATTGTGTCACTGACTGAAGATGCAACGTGAGATCATTCCGTGCAGTAAAAATATCACCAAGGAATTTTGTATTACCTCATAATTTGATGTATGAAGACAGCGCACCACCAGAAAACATCTATGAAATCATAATTTGTGAGTATGACACTGAAAAGAAAGAAGAAAAAGAAGAACAGTTTATTTCCAATAGAGATGGTACAAAATTACAATCATTGGTTTTTAAAATATTTTAAAGTTAACACACTTAAATGATACACACACACGAGTATTGTAATACCCATGTCACTAGTCGAAAAATGATTGAGGGCAATGTACTCCTAATCTTGCTTAAACTACATTTGATGATACATGTAATGATAATTATAAGAGATAACACAACTTCATGACTTTTGACAGTTTACATATACATGACATAAAACTTCGCAATTCTTGACTCCAGGAAATACTACATGTATCGCTTGTTTCGGCCGATGTTCAAAAACGTTATTTCAAGGAAAGCGTGAAAAAAATTTATAAATAAAAGCATGTGGAACACGAGGATTACAAGTTTTGCATTTTTAATTAAATCATTTTAACATAACGATCATTAGTTGATAAGCATTTAACTTAAATATAAATGGATGATCACAAGAAAAATGTATAGTTTTTTACGGGAATGCTTTAGAATAATAAAGAGATGACGAGTTCGGTAATGTTACAAATTGAGAGTGAACAGAAAGAGACCACTATTTCTAGTTAAAAATGCCAGTTGTCGGTTTAGTACACACATGTGCATATATACATCTAAATATATACACATATATATACGTGCACATACATACCTACGCACATACATACACCTAACACGTAAACGTACACAAATACATTTCTATGCATCGAGGAAATCCCAATACATACGCGTTCTTTAAAATGCTGTGCGATGTTCTGAAATATAGGATAATGAGCAAAGGAAATTCGTGACAACTTTTTCAGTATATGTTGCTGCTTATAACTTCTAATGAAATATTGTAACGATGTTTAATTAAATATTGTATCGAAAAGATTATTGGGTCATAAGCGTCTGATTCATGATATGTGGGTGACCGCGCAACAAATATATGTAAATTTTTAATAAATGTTTTATAATAATGAAGCGAAATGAAGTATCACGTAGTGACACATTCATCCATCTATGCACGCATAGCGTGCACACGTACACACATACACAAGTAAGCATGTGCGCAAATATCAGAGTAAACTAGTCAGTATAAACTATCATTCCAATCGAGAAACACCGAGAAATACCTTTTATTACGGCCTGAATATTATGATATTTCCGTACTAGAGATAGTGGCACAAAACAGTCTATCTGAGTCAGAAACATGAGAACGATTGTCCTACAACGGTTCCCAAGTACAGAAATATTTCCAGTATATGTGAGGCCTAGGTATGGTTTTTACAACATACTCTAGAGCGTAAGAGATGATTTGATAATTGCACTACACTAGCCTAACAAGAGAATTTTTGGATGTGAATAAAAAACAAAACATGAGTGTCCTTATGGGTTTCATAATAGAAAAAAAATCACATTATCTTTGAAATAAGGTGCAAAATGTCTGCAATTGATAAACATACATAGGTACCACATTTTACATGTACAAGACGTTTAAGCTTTGGATTGCTTTGCAATAATAGAATGAAATGTTGTGTTGGGTAGTGTTAGAAGTTGAGAGTGAGAAAGAAGGCTGGTATTCATAGTTTATATACCAGTTGCTAGTCCAGTACACACAGGTGTGTGTGCACATATGCACACCCATATGCGCACATACACCCATATTCGTACACACATTTACAAATAAGCATGTTTGCAAATCCCAGCGTATAGGCGATCAAATCATGATACCTACGCATACATTCCAAACTGTTGTGTGATGTCTTGAATCATAAAAAAATGAGCAAGGGAGAGTATTCAGCAATGGAGATGCCAGCAAATGAGATTCGTCAATACGTGTTCGGTATGTTCTGTAGCGAAGAAACTGATATCTGTAAAATTGTTCCTGACATGTTTATCTTTGTAAACATGAATTTCACTCTAGAAAAATAGGGAGGAATCGCAGCGACCAGGAACATGAAAGTGGTGACCACGGTAGAGGAAACAAGGGAGGGTTAAACCAGTCTTTTATTCGTCGACCGTGTGGCAGTGCTAACGTCTTGGCAACGAACCAATAGCATCGCTCACTTTGTATCTGGCAACACTGCTAGCCCCAAATCTGGCTCCACTATTGCCTTAACGACATGTTGCAATGGTGATGTCATCCTGTTTGTTTGAAATAAAGCCGTTCTATTGGCTCGCCGAACAAGAGGAGGTGCATTTCCCACAAAGAAATGACTCTACCTTGTTTCCTCTACCGTGGTGGTGAGGGTGGCCGTCTCAACAGTTGCGCGCTAAGTGGTCACGTAAGGCAAGATTGTTGCCGATCAACAGCTGCATGGTCGCAAGAAAGCCTGTCGGGATAGCGCGAGCTAATCAATACCAACTCATTGGTTGACTTTTCATGAAAAGATTGCCCAGCGCACGCACAAGGAGCGACGTTACTTTCACACGGAAGCTACTATGCGGATTTCATTCGCCCAATAATCCCCGATCGTCCCATAGCAGCACACTGGCAGGGTTGTTTTTGAATAGTGAGCCAATACCGTATAATAATAATAATAGTAAAAATCATAATAATAATGGTAATGGTAATAGTAATGATAGAAAAAGAACTAAAAGTTGTGTAGTCATAAGCATGTTTGTATGCATCGATCGATTCCCGCTTTCAGTGTCATATGGAATAAAACGAGTTAACTAGACCAGCTAAAAGTACGTGAAGAGTCTATCTAAAGTACAAGATTTTTCCTCTACCTCACGGGCACGAACAGAGTATTGTAATCACGAGTATTATTAGGATACATTTGTCTGCAGCGTATCTGTAGGGTTAATGCAGGAAAAACTTCACAAATTAGTGAAGTCTGTATCCCAGATACGATCATCGCGCACACTTCCTGTTGTTCAAGGAAATAGAGAGTGATGCCATTTTACCTTCTCTGTTGAACATATAAAACTTCAATTTCACCTTAAACTTGTAATGTAATTTAAAACATCAAACCTAAAAATTGAAGTGAATCGAATACCATTATTTTTGAAATGGCATGTGTGCTAGTTAATTATTTCCTTGCATCGTTCATTGTATCAAAAGTTACTAAAGATTTTTTCGGGCCCAGTATTTAAAAAAACACCCTGTATAAGGAGGGCGGACAAGCGGACCGTCCTCATGTGCCAGATGGCACTCGGTCAACTTGTGTGGTCCTGTTTTATTGTAAGTGAACGACCAAGTTCTTCATCGCGGCTGCCGATGGTCTTGGTGAACGTCCAAATGTCACTTTGATGAACGGGTGATTCTAAAGTATTTTATTTAGTAAAAAAGAACTCTATTCATCCTAATTTTACTCCAATGATTTTTAAGTGAAATCAATTCTAATTGATTTTTTGAAGGCCTCAAAAAAATTGCACATAATTGGGGCTTGTAGGCCTCCACAGCAATCACAGAGTGGAGCCTCACAGACAAACTGGCACCACGGTAGAAGAAACAAGGGTGGGTTAAGGCAGTCTTTTGTACATGTCTTGGTAGCCGTTGTAGAATAATCGCCTTCATGTTTCTGACTCATGCAGGGAGACTATTGTACCACTATTATTAGCATGAAAACCCCCTTAGTGGGATACAATTATAGTATCTATGGGAATACGCGCTCAGTAGGGGGACTATGTGAGGGCCCGAGCTGAGAGTTAGGTAGGCCTTCTTTTTTGCTGAAATAAAAGGTTTTTGTTATGATAAGGACCACCTTTTTTTCGGTTCACTGCTGTCCTGTTTTTCGGCACCTACTACTTTCTTCTTCAACTTTAAACTTGTTTCATAATCTTTTTTCACAACTTTCTGTTTCTATGCCCTTTCTGCGTAGATTCCGCGTTTCCTCAACTCCATACTGAATGGTACCTTCCTCCTTCCTCTCTTTGGATCGCATTTGTTGCAGCGAGTAGAGAGGTTAAAATTTGCGACAAATTTAATCTATTAGCATGAAAATATTATAAATTCATGGCATGATAAAAAAACATTCTCCAAGGCCCTTAATTGGAGTACTAGTTGATACGTAGGAGTGAAAATATAGTTCTAAATGTCGACCTTGTTGCCTTACACGCAGAGTTATTTTAATCCACCCGTTATACTTTCAAAAAATTCCTTATACCGTAAGTCCCAGAGCTTGTATTTCAATGTAAGTGTGCGCTTAAAAGAGTGTTTTCAACAGTGCATCGTCACTGGAATTATGTCTTCTTTCTAATAATAGGAACATATATTATCAAATCTACACAGATTAAACAAAAATAGGAATACATTGCCCTCAATCATTTGTTTCGACTAGTGGCATGGGTATTACGATAGTCATGTGCATCAAACAAGAATGCTTACTTCAAGAAATTTTAAAAACAAATGATGAGCTTTTAGTATCATCTTTATCGGAAATAAACTGTTTTTAATCTAGCATTCTAATAACTGGTATTATTTAGTATACAGCTTTTGAAAATTCTTATTGTATTTTTAAATTGTGTAAAAGTTTTCTGTTAATTTAAGAACGTTCAGTGAGTCACGGAAAAAACTACGGCAGAATATAAAGATGATGGTTAAATCGATGTTTATAAAAATATTCAACAATTATTTTAATACCATTGTACACGACCCGTCAAAAATGACGGAATTGAATGGTTTTCTTAAAGAAGTCTCAGGATATAGATGACAAACAAATATATTTATCCTGATAGTACCTGCGATTAAAATATTCTTGTACTTGTGCACTGGTGAAACTCGGATCTCAGATACTGTCATTAAGCATCCTTATGAGCGTGAAAGAGATACGAACCAGCCAATTTAATGTGTTCAATCAGATTCCGGTTATAATAACATAAGAGAAATTACGCACAAAGGAAAAAACATAAATTCATTTATTCATTCATAATTTAAGGAGACACCGGCGTTTTATTATACAAGTATGATGCTGTGCATTCGGCCCCTGATGAAGGCTGGAGCAATTTTAGCCGAGAGCGGACGTTAAAATAGAAATAGTGTTCTGATCACTACTGAGAGGAAGATATGAAAATTTATGCAACGATCGCCCAGTTTTATTTGAAAGCATTCTAAAACATGTTGTAATTGACGTCCGCTCACGCTCCACATCAAACATCAAATTACGTTATCCGAGTGTGCAGAATCGTCTGCGTGTCGCTGCAAAACTGTCTGCGCGAATGGAATACCAGACTCAGCACGAAATATTATTATAGTTACATTTATGTGTTCACGTCTGACTCACAGTTCAATAAACGCCCAATTTAATGCATGCCAATTAGCTCATGTCAAGATCTGACACCGTAGCTGATGAAATAAATGATTATTGACTGTCCAGTTACCATGTATGACGCACGAGGTAGCCATGACGCGGCCACAGATATTGATGTGTGAAGAGGCTGCTCTATCGAACAGCAGTCGGGACTGAAGTGTTCCTTATTATTTTCTACCGACGTGAGTCGTAACTGGAAACTTAGTAAAAGAATACCATTTTGAGAACACATCTTGTACGATGTTGACGAAACCCTTCTCAAGCTAAAAAGTAAACGTATTTTTCATTTCAATGATGGAAAACATGATAATTGCTACGCTTAATTTGGGCCTCTTTCAAGTGAGGCTTCGCAAGGGTTTCTTAACGTTTCCACGAGTCATCGCAGTATTTGTCATCTTTTTGGCATATAATAGGTGAGATTGGTTAATTAGTGGGGAGTCTAACCTTAAGTATGTGAAGAAGTACAATCGTCGCTACGAAAATGTAAATGACTCTCAGACATAAAAACATCGCCAGTGAATGTAATCTGCAAAACCCGAAAAAATATGGTTCGGAAATTGTTTAACAATTTACAATCGCAAAATATACTTTTCTGCAGTGAGGAAAACCTCTGAAATAAGATATAAGGCCTCTCCAAATATCATAACTATTATTAAATGTGTTTTTCTCTTGCACGAATCCAAAGTTTGACTCTGCCCAAAAACTTTGAGCTGCATTACATAACAAAGCACGCGGAATGTTCTCAAGCTTTTTCGGGAAGCTCTTTAAAAGCTTCAGTTGCTGTGTGGAGGAAGCTTTGGCTTCATACTCTAGAATGGAGCACTGAGCGAAGATCAGGCAAAGAGAACAAGACATTTTCTTACCCTAAGCACTTTAAAATGATCTTAACACCTCTTTTACGTTTTGTTTCACGTCTGAGTGGGTGCTCTGTCCGGTTTTTGAAAAGATTTTTGGCTTGCTCAGCACAGTAATCAAAATTCTTTCTCGGCGAGAACTTGAGTTCACTTTAGCATCTTCTTCGACCAAAATGAAGAAAGATTTTCGTTTTTAGATATGGTAGCTCACACTTTGACCAAAGCGGGTTTTTGAAATCTTAGAATTATTCATTGAAAATGTTTGTTGGTGACTTTCCCAGCACTCTTATTCTGGTAGTTGAATCTCACACCTCAACAGTGATCTGTTTCTCACAAGAAAACATAATGATATTGAGAAACTTGAAAATTGATTACCTCAAGCAAACATTAACAAAATAACTACGTATATCTATTACAATGTTCATGTTTAAACATAACGGCTTATTGGTTCTATAGGAAAGCCAGTAATTTCTGAGGTATGCTGTGGAAATACTATGCAAGGGTATACAGATTACTCTATTTGGAGCACTCAGCCTAAACGTACATTAGGCTGATCAAACAATTGATTTTGACTTGCGACAGAGGACGAAAATGCCAAGGAAATTATAAGATCTTCGTGATGAGCCAAGCGAGGTTGGCATATTCCAGAATAGGCTTATTGGCATCAGTTCAGAACAGTTGGTCTATTATTTCGTGAACGGCAGGTAGAAAATTACCAATGGAGAGGAAAAAATCCCTTGTTAATTCCACGCTTCATCAACACCCAAATAAGAAATAACATATTAGGGTTTTCTTCTTCCCTCGGACGAGTTTTTCACACTAGTGCTAGAAGGGACCGAGTTCTAGGCCTGAACTTCAATGAAGTGAAAACCGTTTTGAAATTGTGAGGGAGCATCAATTTGCTCAAGTTTGTTATCGAATGATCGTTATATTTAGTTTGAGAGGGTGTTAATCACTTAACATCTTTATCGCTTTCGTCTTACAGAGTAATACCATGGAAATTTTGTGCACGGAATGTTAAAATTTTCAGGGTAAATTGTAAAGAGTCCTGAAGGCTTGAGTATTCTTATGAATTTGGCTGAACCATTTGAATGAGCGTAGGAGTCTAAGTTTTTTATTCCTCTCACCAAGTCATGAAAAAAGTATCGTCAAGTAAATTTATTTTCATCAATCCCGAGCCATGCTTCGTGAGCGCATTCTCCTAGAACTTGTTCAGAAGGAACTTTACCTTAGTGAGTCAATTACCTTTTGGGGTGGCTCACGTTGTTTTTTATTAAATGATGATTAGTTCAATATTTATCTACAATTCTCCTTGGTTACATATAATTAACCGTCGATTTTTGACTTTTTCTTACTCCCGCGAAGCAACAACACCGTTCCATGTTTGTCACATATTTTACTAAATATGTTAAATCGCACTGAATTACTTGAAAGAACACAAAACATCGGAAACCTTGAAACCTTTGCTTGACTTAGATATTGATTTTACCAATACTTTAAATTAAATTGAGTATTAGTTTGTTCGTTCCTTTCTTACACTGCGTGAATGAACTCTCATTACGTGCACGAGAATTGAATGCCATTTCAAGTGAATGACTCGCACCTCCCAGAACGGAGGCGAGGGAGGAGATGCAGTCCGTCCTTAACAAGGGAATCCAGGTTAACAATCACTGTCAGATGAAAGAAGGACGGGCTCTTCCTGGAGATGCAATGAATAGGCGCCAATCTGGGCACATCTTGGCTCTAAAAAACCTTGATTACCTCCGCAAGCAAATCCGATATCGATAAGGTGGTGCTCGCTCAGCTTTTATTCGCAGGTGCTGCAATAAAAGGGAATTGGTCCCGAGATGCCGGCCTATTAAAGCAAGGCTCTCTGATGCATGCAGGCAGGTCGGTCAGATGGAAGCTCCTTGCGCTCAGCAGCGCTGTGTTGTCTGCATGTGTCACGCGCTGCCCTCTTGAGCTGTTCCGAATGGCCTTACACGTGCGCATTTCAACTTACTTCTTTTAAAAAGTTTTGAATTAACTGCTAAAAATGCTTAATGAGCTGTTCCGCATGGCCGTCCACGTGCTCACTTTAACTCAGTTCTTGCTAATGTTTTTGAATCAATTCCTATGAATGCCTCTTGATCTATTCCGAATGGCGTTTCAAGTGCTCACTTTGACTTAGTTCTTTTTAATATTGTTGAATTAATAATCAGGAAATGCGGTCGGCTCTAATGGTTATTATTCAATTCTACTTGATTTTTTCAATTTCGTTGCTGCAATATTGCCTTCAACCGATGTTATTTTAAGTTAATGCTAGTACTGCTTGTCAACTTAGTTGTCAGACAGTAACGATCAACACGTAATGATACCTCATTTCTCCTAATCTCCACTGTTTATGAGTTTCATATTTTTTTAACCAAACTGATTCTAACTGAATCTCATTTAGTCTTCTTATTTGATTTGCAAGGGGTTTGCTTTCAATTAAGTTGATTTTTACCAAATTGTTTTAAACGTTTCAATTCACCAATGAGAGAATCCATTTAAACTTTTCCTGAAATTTTTTGAAAATCTCATTTCTATTAATTTTTTAATTTGAATAAGTTAAGCTACTTTTGTAGAGATAGCCAGTTCAGGTGCCTAATTTCAATTAAAACTCGATGGCTTTTGTGACGAACGTCACTCAGAGTCAATGCACTCAGCTGCGTTGTCTAGATACTGCCCATATTCCCCGAATTTTGGCTAAACTGAAAACCAAAGGCAAGCAAAATTGTTTGCTGTGCTTGAAAAACCCGAAATTTTGCTCAGTGAATAGTTGTGTTCGGGTGCGAGTGGCGTGAGTTCACAACTTTACACAACAGTTCGAGGGTTCCATAGGAAAAATAATTAAATTAATTAACAAAAATTAAACGCAAGCTTTTATCCATTTGTAAATTCTTGTGGACTTATATTTATACATATTTCGTGCACTTTTTTTATGTAACCCATTTCAGCCTTCCAAAATTACCATGTTATGTATATGCTTTTGAGTTTAATTCGTTGTACGTATGTGACCTTTAGTAAATGCAATTACAGTTACTACGATCCATTTTTTGCATAATACCCGCACTACTTTAAACTGAATCTTAGAAATTCTTGACTCACAAAAATAAAATAAAAATCTACAAAGTAATTTAAATAATTTATTGACACAAAATATGGAAACAAAAATAACAACTCAGGGCCTCGCCAAAACTGATCATGAGTAACTGCCGCAGTGTTTCTCACAAAATTCCGCTCACATACTAATAAATTACCTATGTTCGAAAGACGACTCTTCATTGATTTAAAGGAACAACATTAGAAGACAAGTGTTCTAATTTATGTTTTTGTTAAATTTCTATGGACAATTGAGATAGTCATAATTAACCTTGATAGAGTACCCCAAACGCCCTCATTACCTACACGCACTCTACAGCTCTGCTTCGTATGCGAAAGAAGTGAGAAAATTTCACTGTTCTTCATTTAGTATTTTGTCAGACTGTTTTACTGCTCAATCCCTCACAATAGCGTCGACGGCAATAACTTGGCCGAAAGATGGTGATTTTCAACCGTGACACAAGAAGAGTTACAAATACAGTGATTGTCTCTTGCCGTCTACCACTGAGGAAAACAGAAAATAGAGAAATAAGTTTGCCTCTCAGCTAAGGAAATTTAACTGCATGTTCTCTATGCATCTCATGCTGATTTTCTAGTGATGGATTTCTCGGAAGACTTTGAGGAGAATTTATTCTGGAGATCAGCATCAAATTTCTTAACTATCGACAAACTCATTATGAGAAATTTTAAATAAAATTTGAGTGTTCTACTTTCTCTCAGCCTGCCACGATTGTATTTATCTAGAAGTAGTTAAGAAAATTTCCGTTCAATAAGTTTCAAAAATAAGCCAATCTCGATAAATTTCTATAATACGAAGCTTCATTTGATATTTAACAATTCCCATTGCTTTCACGTTTAAGAAAAATGTGCTTCAAATTCTTGAAATGCATGTTAGGTGTTCAGCATGTCACTGTACCGTTGTTCGTGCAGAATATTGTGTACGTTGTTACAGCACATAACGTATTCTTCTTTGACTTTTTTCTTTGATTTCAGGCATAATGATTTGAACTTTTTGAACTGATGATGGGGCAGGACTCCGAAACGTTTCCCTATTAAGTATGATTCATTTCCTTTGAATCTTCCTTGTTTTTAAGTTACTCATTAATTTGCGATTCAAGCATACAACTGACCCGTTCAGATAACGTATTCTATACTCGTATAAATGGCCACTGTGTCCACTGTAAACTCTACATCCAGTATTGTATGGGGCTGACTCGATCTTAGTCGTCTGCGTTCTTTTGAATTCGAGTTCAAGGAGCTGCTGCTCAAGAGGAAGACGTCCAAGTGAGGGCAGCTCGCTTTTCTCCAGCCCCGAGCTCTGAAATAACGACTTCGTGCTCTGGACACTGTCATTTGCACGGTCTGCAGCTGCAGATAAAATGCGTAATTGTCCAGTCGCGAATTGGAGGTAGGAGTGTCCTGGCCACCAGCTGCTGCTGACATTATCATAAGCGAATTTAAACTGGTTTCGTGCAAATGGTTTCCAAATTGAATTCGAAGTTCTTCAAGGAGTACTAAGAACGCTCGAAAGAAGTGTATATTCTGTTGCTGTCGTTGAATTGAGATTTTACTTTAACTTTCTAGCAATATCAACTGAGCTATGTGATTCTTTTACGTGTGAAAGTTTTAATGCAATATTTGCAATCATGAAAATCATGAGCAAGTGAAGGAAGTTCTCACAAACGCGGTCCAGATAATCTGAATTTTATTTACCTCGTCCTGGAACACGCATTGAGTTTTTCCATTGAAATGATCATTTTTTCCATAGAGCATATATATCATAAGAATTATCCTTGGTGTAGCTGTTGAGTGCGGAGATAAATAAAGTTATACTCAATAAAGTAATATGCATGACCCGCTGAACGCTCGCAACACGCGGCTTCACATGCATTACACGCACACGGACTCCAATATCCCACATTCCGTGCAGCGTAGGACGTATAACGCTTGTATCGCACAGGATCTCAGCAGACGTACTTCGTCGAGTAGGGTTCGCATCTCAAGTATTCATTCTCCTGAGCGTAAATTCATGAACGCAACCCGTAGCGAATGACTCTCATCCGTCCTGCCTGTACACCCACCACACGCATCACTTCTCTCACACGAGATCTAAGATGAATGGATAGGGCTTCAGTGCTACAATATTGATATGTCCGCAGCATCTCGCCGTAGTGTAATCTGGTGCAGACGTCGTGAAAGTGAGGCGGTTGTGGGACGACTGCAGAACACGACACCGTGCATGCTTGCGCCTCACTACACGCCTACATTCCAATCACAGCGCAGAGTTTCTATAGAGGCCGCAGCCCGCCCCTGACACGGCCACTCCTCATCGGCTGTGCAAACGACCAGGTCTGAAGCTCACGCTCCAGAAACATCCGATGTATTTCAAGAACTGGTTTTCTTTAGTGTCAGATTACCAGGAATCCAATCGAGGTCTTCTTCTAAGACTGTGACACGGCCGCTCGTCATCGCTTTGTGCAAACATGGTTATCTGAAGAACCCCGCAGGGAAAATTCCAGGTACTTCACAGTAAGGGATTGTTGTCCAAGAGAATTAACTTAAACGGAAGAGAGAACCTGAGGCCATTTTTAGGTTATCGGCGTGCATCACCAGAGACAACAACCGCGGTATCGATGGGTTTTGAAGTGTGAGCACGTCACTCAGGGAAGGTGTTCGGTTCCTCAGCGCACACACGCCTGCCAATTCTGGGGCACGGTGGGCCCACTTGTGTCGTCTGCAAACACCACTTGACGCGAGCTGTTCTCAATATCTGCGAGGGGAATCCTAGCATTGCGATAGACTCACAGTTCCAATAATTTGGAATCAAGATTGTTTCAATATTAAAAATGTTGGCGTTGAATTGTTATCTTAAAAATTCAACAATATCAACAAATATCTTTAATGAGGACAGTGAAAATTAAAATTGTGACTACTGTGGACAGTTTCAGATGAAATGGGTCGAAGCTTAATCTGATAAATTTCAATGTGAGAACGCATTCACAGGAGCAATTTGATCAGGGTGGAAGAGGTTGTCGTTTTTTATCATTATATTACCGGTAATGTTCTGTTCTGACACATCATAGAGTATTCTAATTTCTTACGCGTATAGCTTACAGCACTTGTGGACGCGTAGTACTTTTCCTCTTAAAAATTACAGAATGGAATTTTGAATTGATTTCTCTTTCCTTTTGTTCACATGATTCTACAAAGGACATACATGCGCGCCATACGTAACCCCAAAGACGCTTGCAGATCTGTAGAGGATGTCAAGACCTTTCCTACACTGTACAGCGTTAGCGTAAATTCCTGGCCCTCGGGTAGTGCAACGTGAACTCGAGCACCTAATTACGAGTGCGCTCGACTTTTGCACAGCGACCGAACTTCGTGCTCGCTCTCACGCGTGGCTGTGGCAGCTTCCACTGATTTTACGTACCTCCGAGCGGGAGACTGTAACATTGCTTCAGGGTTAAATCCTGGACTGCCTTAATTGCATTTAGTTTTACACAGTGATTGCGAGCTCCTAAAGATTTTAGATGCATAGTATTTTTTAGTGTTACTCGCAAGCCGATCCTGTTCAACGTGTTAACTTGATTCTTGCAGCAATCGGTTAATTGAATTTCGAACTATTCTAGCGTATATTGATGATACCTTAGCATGGTGTGCTACGTTTGTGCGTACGTCACTAAATAAGTCATATTAAAATCGGTAACTTACATGAAAAGAACCTCAAATCTAATGTAAATGAGGGATGAGGTAACGCGAGTTCCGTTCCATCAACTGGACTGCTTTAGAAGAGTATAGGAGCAGCTTACATTCAATTGCTATTTTTTTTTTTGAATGGTGATTATTGTTTAGTCTTGCCTACTGTGTGAGATGTGCGTGATTGCTACACCAAACGTTGTGAGGTGACAACCTGGTATAATCAAAAACACTTTGAATTTCATTTGTAACAAAATTTGGACTGCGCTCTAAATGTTAAAATTAGGAATTAAAAGTTAAAAAATATTTGTGGTTGAGAAAATGTGGCTCAAAACGTGCATACTACACATGAAAAAACTTCCGTGACATTCTAGAATCGGTGAATTATATTGGTGAACCAACTAATCAAGTCCAAATATTGAATGCAAATGATATTTCAAAGAGAAAGTACTGTGAGAATGAAGAGCCACTGATAAGCGACTACTTATCTGTGTAGGTAAATTAAGCAGTTAATTATTAATTTCAAATGTTCTACAGTGTCTCCGATAGCAGACTGCTTTGCTTGATAAGAAGTTCTGCTGATTATGATAGCTTCTAAACTTCTAAAAATCAACTTCTAAGTTATTGCTATATGCGCCTGGTTGGAACAGTTTTTGTTTTTACATCAACAGGTTACCATTCCTCCATGTACCTACATATTTGGTGCTCGTTCTAACAAAATGATGTCGGAAATGTAGAAGTGCTGTCGAAGATATTTTTAACATAAACATGCAATAAAAACTTGCAAAACTTACTTTTCTCAAATGATTAAATAGTTTTACAGTCTCTGTACTATAAACAGTTACTCAAAGGCATTGAACTGATCTTTATTTTTTTGGATATGGTTCTTGTGATGGATAAAAAAATATGAAATAGTGGTAGGAAATACGAAGAGAAAGTATATGAACGTTTGTGGCTTTTTGCGAATGGATTCGCACAGTTATCTAAAAAACAAGAAATATGCGTTAGCATAATCGTCATGACACAGGAACCTAACGAACTTTAATTCACTTGTTCAGCATGATGGTCCAGTGAGAATTATGGGCAGCAAGTGAGCGCTTTAAGCCCTGAATGATTTGCTCCCAATTCTGAGCGTTCCCAAACAGGGAGAAATATATCTGTTTACAAATCTTCAGTTTGCCTTAACATCCAGCTTGGATTAATGCGAAACGAAACGCTTGTATTTCACTGAGTAATTGTTCAAAGCAAGTTCAAACTTCAGAGCGCTCGCTATCAAATGTGATACAGCAATGACGTCCTTTTGAACAATCGGATGTGGGAAGAAATGTGAGTGGCATCTTTAGAAACAGAACTGACGCTCGTTGTCTTGTTGCCGCGGCAACAGCATCCTGCTTCTTGCTATGTTTTTTGAAGCAATATATTTGAATGTCCGGAGCAGCTTGCTTCTCAAATACGTCCGCGATGTTTTCTCGGCCAGAAAAACTGAAGTAAAACTGAGGGACTTAAAGACGGCAGCTTTAAAAGTGTGCCGCGAGATTCAAGGCGGCCGTTTACACCATCTCACGCACCAATTCATCTCGTAATTAGTTCCTAGAACTGACAAAAACTTCCGCGTTGGTCTTTCTTTTCCAGGCATGTAGTGCGGGGTAAAGTTTCCTTTCTTTAACTTTTTGCGAAATGCGTTGCAGAATTTGTTTCATTTCATGCATGCATATATATTCCTATACTTCATTAGCATCAAATAATCATAACATTAACTTATCAGAAGTAAGTTGCAATTCTGAAAAAATAAATCGAATTTTTTTCGGTCGACTTCACATCTGAACCGAAATTCAAAGAAGGGTCTTTTTCTCAATTTGGTTATCCTCTTCTGCACAAATATTAACAAGGAAATAAATTCTTGTGCGCCATTCTTTTTCATGGAGTTCTCCGACATCATTTTCATCCTAATTTTACGTGAAAAATTCCCAGATGTTATCTTATCGTCGTTGGTTGAGAGTAACCTCATTTGCTTGATATTCTGTTTTGTGTTGCCGTCATGGACATAATACTTCCAATCTGACACGTTTTTTGGATCCCCTTTTTTGAACAAAAAAATAGAACATGGACAATAAAACGAGAAAGGGAAACCATAGCATTGGGTGTTGTTTCTTTTTCGAATTAAAAGTATGTTTGCATCTATACGAAGCATTCTTGTTAATTAGCTTCACCGTTTAAGTAAATTTAATACGCAGAAAATACACTGTGTACAGCGTGCGCAAATGTGGTAAGCCATTTCGGATGAAATTTTATAGTTCCGCATTCAAATATCTCATGAACGTTAATTTCAGGGACATCTGTATAGAATTAGGCAAGAAGATCGGACAACTAAGGATAGTGCTGTTGCAGAATATCATTTATTTGTTGACTTACGCTAAATCGTGATCGCTGGACATCTTTATACTAGATGTTCCTGACAGCTTTCACCGTATCACGTTTGTAATAAATCCAGTGCTTTCTTTTGCCTTTTTCAACTGTCACTGACCGACTCAATTATTAGGATTGAATATGAAGTTGGTTAAGTTACCGGACCAAGAGCAAATCTGTGAGCATCATCTCAATTCACCTAATTACAAATCACCTAGTTACGAAGTTCAGCTCTACTCATAGATATATTTTTACTAATCGCTTTGCCTTAATTGAAACAGAAAAATAAATCAAAATTTCAAGTTGCGCGATTTTTATCATGGGTGCATAACTCATAACTGAACCATTGAAGTGATCTCTACAGAAAGCATTCCAGCCGCTGGAAAGCTTTCCGTTCTAGCACTTGTTCCCCGCGTATCTGTGAGGGGGACGAGTTAGCGCTGGTCGTATCATATCTCAGGAGTGTCGGGCCTAACTCGTCGCACTGGCAACATTAACTGCAGAGGGCGTGCACTTGGCACTTAGCGGTTAAGTCTCGATATTGGCCACATTAGTTAGGAAGCAAACGACGCGACCAGCAACAACTTTGAGCAATAATGAACTGCGAACAGCCAAAGACCAACTTACGTTTGGACTTGAGTTGGCTTCTTCGAGAACGAAAACAATCTCGCAATGAACTCGGATCATTGACGTCGGCTTCTCGGAGTTCAAATGCTGAAGTCTTGCTCACGCGTGCGATGGCTCCTGCAGCTGACGTGCTCCTCCAAATCCCACAATTGACTGTGACAGGCCTTATCCGGCCTCGCTTTCACTTCTCAAGACGAAAGAACTTCACTTAGAACGCTCGATTGTGTATTGTCAATGGGTGGTAGTTTTATTTTTCCATTGAGGGGCTTCTGCGCGATATTAGGGAATGTATTTTTGAAAAGAAGGGTTGGATTGCAAATAAGATAGCAGAAAAAATGACTGCAGTCACAGGAAATGAAGCCAAATTCTAATAGCAATTTTAACTTGAACTCGTTCGACAGTTTAAATGATTTTGAACTTCAAAACACGGAAAGTAATTGGAAATTCAGCTCCGGTTTTCACTTTGGCTTGGGATAAAGACCTCCATTCGTTGAAGAGTGAATATATTGCCAACAGATGGCATCAAAAGATGTTCAATGTACGAGATCAATCGAGAACTTTCTTTCTGGGTCAAGAATTTTCAATCAAATTGAAAGTCAGAGAAATTGGCTGGTACTCTCGTTAAAAAATATTTAAAAAAAGAAAATCGTCAAGAGCGAAGCATCAGTGACTTGAATTCTCACTTGGAGCCTTGGTTCTGGGAAAATGTTTGTATCAAATCTTTTTAGAATAATACATCTAGAGCATTGCGGTTCCTTCGATGATTTTCCACCTACGAAGAAATCCCGTTAGAACGAAGAGTTTGTGCTGAGAAGCTACGTTCGGCATAATGACAACATTCATCGAAAGTAGAATATTACTCTATTACTCTTGAGAGAAAAAATCATGTTTTGAACTTAATTTGGGCCTAGTTTTTCTGCTTGGCAACGATGCTTATTTAAATCGAGTTAAGCTGAATTTATCTTTTTTTGCGTTTTAGTTCTGCACTAGTGTTGTTCATGGATGTGAACATAAGTTTAACACGTTCGCTGCCGCTGGACACACATACGCGTCCAGGGGTCTCATGTTAAGTAAGGTTGTAAGTAACAGAGTATAGAAAACAACTTAACTGCTCCATCAAAAATTGTATCTTTTCTAAGAATTGTGAAAATGTAATTGCATGATATTTTACCTCGTAAGCTTTAATTTGTTCTAAAAAAGATGTTGAAATAATCAAAATGCTGTTCATTCACACCGATACGTAAATGAGCAATTTACCTAGTGCTACTCTTATGCCCTGAGCCCCAATTGGCAGTGAACGTGTTAATGGCTTATTAGCTCCCCTCGCAGGGCGTAGGATGGGCCACAGGCTTGGGTCAGTCAGGGGTGCTACTATAGCGTCAGGGCTACCGCCATATATCACCTACCCAGGTGCAGTTTGAGATGTACAAATCAAGTGTTTATTGCTAAATTAAATCCATGGAAATAAGTTATATCCATTAGTAACCTAACCTAACTTCGCGCTATACTACTAGCTAGAGGTAGATCTCATACTATACATACTCGTAATGTGGTAGATATCACGCTATAGTACTAGCTAGAGGTAAATCTCATGCTATACATAATGTGGTAGACCTCACGCTTTGGTACTAGCTAGAGGTAAATCTCACGCTATAGAGTGATAGACCTCGCGCTATAGTACTAGCTAAAGGTAGATCTCATGCTATAGTGTGGTAGACCTCACGCTATGATACCAGCTAGAGGTAGATCTGATGCTGTATTGTGGTAGACCTCACGCTACAGCAGCACCCAGTCAGGTTTGTCTACCGTACGCTGTAGGGACTGCCGACTCCAGGACGGCCAGGACATTACCGTTACCTCAGCTGTAGTCATTGAGACTTCATCTTTCTCGCCCACTTTGCTTCTTCTTGTCCTCATATGTACCTTCTTCGCTTTGTCATTTTTAACTTTCTTCTGTTTCCTCCTTAACTAGTTGTTTTTCTTGGTAGGGCATCCTGTTTGGGAACACATCTTGAGCATAGATTCCCCATTTTTTAGTTTATTCTAAATGATCCCTTCTTTTCATTCTTTTGAGATCGCCTTTCTTAAGTCGCGGTAGTCATAAATAAACTAATACAGCAGGAATTATAATGGCTCGCAAACTTTCTGCGAAATATTTTATATATACATCCTCTTTTAAACCCTTTCTAGATACTGTAAATTCAGATATCTTGGAGAAAATGGGATGAAAACATTCTTATGTATTGTTTTAAGGTGCTTATTTCCTGTCACTTTCATTGTTATAAAATTACTGCGCAGGAAAGATTTCCAAGTGGACATTTGAGTCGGTGAAAACGTTTTATTGCTCTAGCCTAGTGTGGGCTGTGGTTCATCCCTACATCTGAGTATGCGAACAGCTCTACGTATTGCAGCGCTTGATAAGCTCGCCGGGGAAAAAAAATTAGTTACCGGTTACTAATATGGTACAGGACCCCCGCGAGCATGAATAATGAAACTATGCGGCATTGAGTCAACAAACATATATCAGGTCGATTTTAAATCACTCTTGCGCCAACTGATCTTGCAATGTAATGCAAAGCAATCTCGGTGAACAATTCTGGTCATCTGACGGTAGTCACTGTCAATTACAATTTTCTTCCGACCACAATTTTGCTTTGAATTGAAGTACATACCGGATAGAATCTGTTGTTCGTAGACCCGCTCAATAGCGTTGCATGAAACACCAGGGAATTCTCGTACTTCCTTCACTTGGCGTTCCATAGCCCTTTTCTCTAGCCCCTTTGCCAAGTAGGGGCAATAGCCCCTTTTTGCCTTCCGAGACGTCTTGATTTCGTCCCATCGTTGTGGAGCAAGTAAGAAACAAGTTCATGTATCAATAAGAAACAAGTGCACATGGTAACCAAGAAATAAGTTTATGTATCGATTAATGACGACGGATGTTTTTTCAGTACTTCCTCACAACCTAAAATTCGGTTATATTGTTGAACACCGATTGGTGAACGTATTAAAAAAGTAGAGCTCGAAAAACAAAATGGTAAATGTTGTTTTTAATACGGGTAGCTTATTAATAAGATTTTTAATATGAAAGAAAAGAAAGAAGCACTTTAAAAACATTTACTCTGAACGTTTTGAGCCTAGGCTCATTCCCAACAAAAAGTCTGCAATTAAAATGATAAACAAGTCGGTACACCCAAAATTACAGAAGCGCAGAATATAAGCACGAAAAAACAAACAAACAAAAAGTATAATAAAAGTAACTTATCGGTTGAATATTTTCAGAGGGTATGCACTCTGCATTTTGTTGAGAGATGGTTTGAGTTTATGAATGAATAACGACTCTAAAATACGTAGGTCTAAGTTGGCGGTACAAGTATCTAATATTTTAAATTTGCTAATGTCAATAATTTGTTCACAGGAATCATTACTACAATGTTGTCTGATACTAGAATGAGTAGGAGAGGTAAACAAGCGACCTGTACGATGACTTCAACCTGCATGTTCAGCAACCCTGACGTAAAGTGCTCGGTGGGTGGAACCCACATACTGAGATGCGCAATGCGCACAACTGAAATTATAGACGAGGGAAGATCGCATGCCGGTCGGGAGCACATCTTTAAATCTAAAAAATGATCCAATGGTACGCTTGTTAACTAAAATAACACGAAAGGAAATTTCCTGAAAAAATTTAGTCAAAAGCATTAAAAGGTCTTTTTTCAACTTTTCCGATTGATATCCAGAATATGTCAACACACAATAACTGACGTTTAGAGCTTGAACACGAGATTTCGGAAGAACTTTACTATTCAGGAACTTGTTTATGGCACGAAAAATAACAGAATGTGAATACCCATAGGTTGTAAAATATGAATGCAAAAAAGTAAATTCTTTATGAAGGTCAGTGTAGTTTGAACAAATATTATAGGCGCGAGTTACAAGGGTTGAGATGCTATTAAGTTTAAATCTCTTGCAACAGAAACTAAAGTCACTTAGACCTAACCCAGAGAATGTTGGTGTTCTTTAAACCTGTTCTGTTGAATGACAGCGTACTTTGTTCTGCGTGGATGAATATAAACATACGGATGCATGCTAATGCATTATTTTACAGAGACTATTATATAGGGTTAGAAATGAGACTGTTGCCGCGCATGGAGGGATGCATGTAGTTGCTGATATTTTTTAACAAATTCATTCCATATGTGTAGGTTCACTTTAGAATTAGGCACACCGTCTTTCGAAGCTAATTTTTCTATGCATTTTATGATCATATACATTGTGATAAATAATGCAGTCCTCTCTCTAACTTCTCGCGAGAAAGGTGAAATTCCACACCTTTTTTTACAGCAGAAAAACGACTATAAATTTTCGCTTATGTGCATTTTCAAAACCCTGCACAATATCACATTGTCGCAATCGATAACCACATTTTATCTCTACAATCAGTGAATGAGAAAAGCATGCTATTTATGCCTATTCTCACACTATAACTGAAATAGTGTGCGCTGTTTTTCTGGTATGCGTAGAAACAGCAAGTGCAGTGTGTGTTAGTGTCCAAAAATTTGTTACCATGAATATAAAAGTAGAATTTATCTGTTACGTAAATTATTTGAATCTTTGATTCAGACATTCACTCAAGCCGTACGAACTAAGCAGTAATACTTTGAAGCCCTCGAACGCTTCCTCTGGAGCTGTGAAAAGTTCGCATCTGAGAGTACTAGTTACACACGCACGAGCGGGGGTGATACGTTGTCATGTTCTCGTGTTGCTAGGCCGGAATATTATGTCATCCGCCTACTGCTTCACCTGGAATGCGGCTGGGGACTTCGGCTGTAATACTAGAGTTTCCGAGCCTCGCAACTGAAGGGTACGCCCCAGGACCTTATGCCTCAGGACCTTGTGCCTCAGGACCTTATGCCTCAGGACCTTGTGTCTCAAGACCTTGTGCCTCAGGACCTTGTGTCTCAGGACCTTGTGCCTCAGGACCTTGTGCCTCACGACCTTGTGCCTCAGGACCTTGTACCTCAGGACCTTGTGCCTCAGGACCTTGTGCCTCAGGACCTTGGGCCTCAGGACCTTGTGCCCCAGGACCTTATGCCTCAGGACCT
>JACJUY010003504.1:3695-24196 GCA_014220935.1 Platorchestia sp. MABIK
ATTCATCATGGATGTTGGTGGGTGCCTTATTCATCATGGATGTTGGTGGATGCCTTATTCATCATGGATGAGAGTGGGTGCCTTATTCAACATGGATGATGGTGGGAGCCTTATTCATCATGGATGATAGTGGGTGCCTGTACCCGGGGGGATGATTGATGCTTCAAGCACTTATGAGGTGTGCATTATCTGAGCGTTGCTTTGTAGATCCTAGAAGTTTGTGCTGCTCTGCATTGTGCCACATCTTAGGGGGCATAGGATGAGCAATGCTACCACAGCGTAAGGTATAACGCCATGGATTGCCTACCCAGGTTCAGTTTGAGATGTACAAATTGTTTATTGATAAACTAAATGTATGAAAATAAGTAATATCCATTAGTAACTTGACCTCACCTCAGGCAAAAGTACTAGCTAGAGGTAGATCTCCTGCTATAGCGACAGTGGATAAACATTAGGTTTATGTTAGTAAGGTTTGTATATCCAATGCTGTGGCAACTGGCGCCCCCAGGAGGGATACTTTTAGGTTCCTTCAGCTGTAGATAGACCTTTGGGACATGTGTCTTTTGTGCCCACTTTGCTTTCTTTGCTATTACTTCTTTGTCTTTTTTCCTCCTTCTTATCTTAGTGTTTTTATGCACAGGGCGAGCCTCTTTGGGTCCCTTTGCGTTGCTGTCTTGAAAGTGCCTCTGTTGTGTCCAGGAAGTGTCCATAAATTCCCTTTTCTTCATACTAGATGATGCTTTCTTGTCTTTAGAACCCCTTAATAGTTGTTAAGAAGGCTTAAACTAACTTATCTAATCTAAGCATGCGCCAAGAAGATAAAGACTTGATAAATTTGCTCCCATCAGGTGGTCGGCAAATCCTGCAAGCCGATCCCTGTGATGATACTTGGAGTGATCATAGGACGCAAGGCTTACTCGCTCAGGAAATACCTCTTCATCATCCTCATTGTGCTGGGTGAGTATTGTTGGTCATTGTTTGTTGAATTGTCATTGTGCTGGGTGAGTATTGTTGGTCATTGTTTGTTGAATTACCATTGTGCTGGGTGAGTATTGTTGGTCATTGTTTGTTGTATTGTCATTGTGCTGGGTGAGTATTGTAGAGCATTGTTGTATTGTCATTGTGCTGGGTGAGTATTGTGATTGTGGGTCATTGTTTGTTGTATTGTGATGTGGCCAGCATGGCATTGTCTTGTGGCTTTGTCATATGGCCAATATGGTATTGTCATGTGGCCAATATGGCATTGTTGAATGGCCAATATGACATTAGCATGTGGCTTTGTCATGTGGCCAATATGGTATTGTCATGTGGCCAATATGGCATTGTTGTATGGCCAATCTGGCATTGGCATATAGCTTTGTCATGTGGCCAATATGGCATTGGCATGTGGCTTTGTCATGTGGCCAATTTGGTATTGTCATGTGGCCAATATGGCATTGGCATGTGGCTTTGTCACATGGCCAATATGGTATTGTCATGTGGCAATATGGCATTATTGTATGGCTAATATGGCATTGGCATGTGGCTTTGTCATGTGGCCAATATGGTATTGTCATGTGGCCAAAATGGCATTGTTGTATGGCCAATATGGCATTGGCATTTGGCTTTGTCATAAGGCCAATACGGTATTGTCATGTGGCCAATTTGGCATTGTTGTGTGATGGCCAATCTGGCATTGGCATGTGGCTTTGTCATGTGGCCAATATGGCATTGGCATGTGGCTCTGTCATGTGGCCAATATGGTATTGTCATGTGGCTTTGTCAAATGGCCAATATGGTATTGTCATGTGGCCAATATGGCATTATTGTATGGCCAATATAGCATTGGCATGTGGCTTCGTCATATGGCCAATATGGTATTGTCATGTGGCCAATATGGCATTGTTGTATGGCTAATATGGCATTGGCATGTGGCTTTGTCATATGGCCAATATGGTATTGTCATTTGGCCAAAATGGCATTGTTGTATGGCCAATATGGCATTGGCATGTGGCTTCGTCATATGGCCAATATGGTATTGTCATGTGGCCAATATGGCATTGTTGTATGGCCAATATGGCATTGGCATGTGGCCAATATGGTATTGTCATGTGGCCAATATGGCACTGGTATGTGGCTTTGTCATGTGGCCAATATGGTATTGTCATGTGGCCAATATGGCATTGGCATGTGGCTTTGTCATGTGGCCAAAATGGCATTGGCATGTGGCTTTGTCATGTGGCCAATGTGGCATTGGTATGTGGCTTTGTCATGTGGCCAATTTGGCATTGGCATGTGGCCAATATGGCACTGGTATGTGGCTTTGTCATGTGGCCAATATGGCACTGGTATGTGGCTTTGTCATGTGGCCAATATGGCACTGGTTTGTGGCTTTGTCATGTGGCCAATATGGCACTGGTTTGTGGCTTTGTCATGTGGCCAATATGGCACTGGTATGTGGCTTTGTCATGTGGCCAATATGGCACTGGTATGTGGCTTTGTCATATGGCCAATATAGCATGTGGCTTTGTCATGTGGCCAATATGGCACTGGTATATGGCTTTGTCATGTGGCCAATATGGCACTGTTATTTGGCTTTGTCATGTGGCCAATATGGCACTGGTATGTGGCTTTGTCATATGGCCAATATAGCATGTGGCTTTGTCATGTGGCCAATATGGCACTGGTATATGGCTTTGTCATGTGGCCAATTTGGCATTGTCATGTGGCCAATATGGCATTGTTGTATGGCCAATATGGCATTGGCATGTGGCTTTGTCATATGGCCAATATGGCATTGTTGTATAGCCAATATGGCATTGGCATGTGGCTTTGTCATATGGCCAATATGGCGTTGTATAGCCAATATGGCATTGGCATGTGGCTTCGTCATATGGCCAATATGGTATTGTCATATGGCCAATATGGCATTGTTGTATGGCCAATATGGCACTGGCATGTGGCCAATATGGCATTGTTGTATGGCCAATATGGCGTTGTCATGTGGCCAATATGGCACTGGCATGTGGCGTTGTCATATGGCCAATATGGCACTGGCATGTGGCGTTGTCATATGGCCAATATGGCACTGGCATGTGGCGTTGTCATGTGGCCAATATGGCATTGTCATGAGACAATAAGGTATTAGGGAAGCCTATTGTACGTCTCTAAATGATACTGAATATATTGCATTGTTAGTTATTACTATCTCACTCTGGAAAAATTAGCTTGAGCTATCATTGAAAATTTCAGAACTGCTTTTCTTGAATGATTCAAATATTGTAGAAATATGGGATAATTTCATAAATAAATAATTTTTCCATGTTGATGGAGGTAAAAATAAACAAAATATTGACTCACTACAGGTAATTTGAGACGTACAATGAGTTACCCTCTTAGTTGTTGCGGGTGAAAACAATTTTGCAGTTTCAATATTCTGGGAGTCAAAAAGTTAAAGTTTGTCATTTACATAAATTTTGGGTGCCGACTGCCTATGTATAATGAGTTATTTTCAATTATTAGTATCGTTTGGTAGACACTCATGTTTTCCAAAATTATCATTGATAGTTTAAAATTAACTATTCATAAGAAGGACGTTGAACTGGAGTTCAAAACTTGTCTGCAATACATATTTATATTATAGTAATTGTGAAACTTAATTATTTCGGTTTATTACCAGAGAACTTGCGCACATGAGATAGTGTTGCCACTGAGTTAGTGTTGCCACTGAGTTAGTGTTGCCACTGAGTTAGTGTTGCCACTGAGCAGGTGTGGTGCTGTTCATCTACAAGGACCAGCAAACTGGACCTGCCGCAGACCTGTCAGGGCCTGGACTTGGAGAACTTCTGTTGGTCAGTGGGGGACCTGGTGTGCAGTGTTGGGTCCATGTGTGTGCAGCAATTCTATCAGTTTATCTCATTGAGCGGTACTAAAATGACAGCAGGCAGCTGTACTGTGGTAATCTCTATTTACAAATTGTATGTTCTGGCGGAATGTACTGCAGTAGCAAGTATGCAGTTTTTACGGCACTATATTAATAGTGACCACAATCAATCATAACGGTAACCACAACAATTGACGCAATGTACTGCGCTAAACCGACCTTCAAGTCCCTCACTGGAGCAGTGTACTGCTTTCAACCCGCCATATCGCCCTTTGCTGCTCTGAACTACATGCAACCACTGGAGCTACAGCTTTGATTTTTCTGCTTGATGGCTTGTAAAGCACTTAGAGAAGCCCACGTAGGTCTCAAACATCTCCTTGCGTTTGTTTTAAGAGAACTGGCTTGACAAAAAATGTTAATGGTAAAATTAGTGTCAGATAAGTAAGGTTAGTCTATTGCTTTAAGAGAACTGGCTTGACAAAAAATGTTAATGGTTAAATTAGTATCAGATAAGTAAGGTTAGTCTATTGCTTTAAGAGAACTGGCTTGACAAAAAATGTTAATGGTAAAATTAGTATCAGATAAGGAAGGTTAGTCTATCCTGTGCTGTGGGAACTGGCGCTCCCAGGGGGGATACTGTTAGGTCCCCTCAGCTGTAGATAGGCCTTTGGGACTTGTCTTTTGTGCCCATTGTACTTTTCTCATTTTTGCCTTCTTTGCCGTTTATTCGTCACATTTTATTGTTCTTGCTTCTCAATTTGCTGTTTCTTTGCACAGGGTATCCTGTGTGGGAACACACCTTGTGCGTAGATTCCATGTTTCCTCAACTCCGAATTAAATGGTGTCTTCATCCTTCCCCTCTTTGGAACACATTTTTTGTTGTAAGAGAGTCTCAAACTCAGAATCTGTAATCTGTCATTGAGTAAGACAATCTATCATCTATTGAGTAAGACAATTTATCATCTGTTGAGTAAGACAATTTATCATCTATTGAGTAAGACAATTTATCATCTGTTGAGTAAGACAAATTTTCATCTGTTGAGTAAGACAATTTATCATCTGTTGAGTAAGGCAATTTATCATCTATTGAGTAAGACAATTTATCATCTGTTGAGTAAGACAATTTATCATCTGTTGAGTAAGAAAATTTATCATCTGTTGAGTAAGACTATCTATCATCCATTGAGCAAGACAATTTATCATTTATCATCAAACTAGACAATTTATCATTTGTCATTAAGCTAGACAATTTATCATTTGTCATTAAGCTAGACAATTTATCACTTGTCATTAAGCTAGATAATTTATCATTTGTCATTAAGCTAGACAATTTATCATCTGAGGAAGTCAATCTATCATCTATTGAGTTAGACCATCGATCATCTATTGAGTAAGACAATATATCATCTGTCATTGCTAGACAATTTATCATCCATTGAGCAAGACAACCCATCATCTGTCATTGAGCTAGACAATTTATCATCCATTGAGCACGGCATAACACCACTACTCTGCCACAGCTGCTGTCGCTCACAATGGACGGGCTGACCGGCGCTGTGCAGGAGCGCATGATTGCTGACCACAAGACCAAGTCTGGCCACATGATGTTCAACATGAACATGTGGTCCGTTGCGTACCTCTCGTTCGGTGAGTGCACCCTGCATGGTGTGCAGGCCCCACCACATGATGCTCAACATGAACATGTGGTGCATTGCTTACCTTTTGTTTGGTGAGTGCATCCTGCATGGTATGCAGGCCTCACCACATGATGCTCAACATGAACATACGGCTTATCACACACCTTGCATAGACTGACAGCTGAGCTGCAGAAGTGAGAGAACTGAGGAATTGAACCTGAAATAAACCTGCATATTTATTGGATCTTGAACGATATGTTACGGGAATTTCTCTTCAACCATCATAAATGAAACCCAGTAAATGTGAACTTTTAATCTAAGCTTTCAGAAAATAAGAACGATGTGATTGATTTGCTAATGTCCTTCAGAAAGGACGGGGATTGATGTAGGGTTAAGTTCAATGCAAAGAGAAGGTTCCATCTTGCTACCCTTATTTAAGCTCATGATCACCTGGAACTTTGTGTGGGATGTTGTCTCGCTGTGCTTCTTCATCATGGGAAAATAAAGCATGTCACTTGTGTTCGTAGGAATATTCTACTCTTGGAAAAAGTTGTGAAAAATAAACTCACTCGTCTTTGTGGGCAAAAAACAGAAAATTGGATCTGGTTCACCTCTACAAACAAAAATGGTTTTATTCTTTTTTTTTTCATAAAATCTGGTGCACATCTTGAATTGTAACCAAACTTATTTCCATTTTTTGTTATCGCTGAAACGAGTAATGCTGAAACTTGAAGGCTTTTCATCTGAGAAACTTTCATGAATGCAAATTGTTTTTACTTGCCTTTGTGATATGCTTTATCTTAGAATTATGTTGTCTTTAAAATGTTTTTTTTTTTGACATCTTTTGTGCGGATCGACAGGCTCCTAAGAAATTGTTAACATTCATTTTGTGTTTGTTCACTTTGTGCCAACTTTGTGTTCGTTCACTTTATGGCCACTTTGTGTTCGTTCACTTTATGGCCACTTTGTGTTCAAAGCTTTTATACTATAGAATTGGGGCAACATTCCCAATATCAGTTAGGTACTCTTTAAAGTTTATTTTTAAAGTTTATTTAAATAAGTATTAAATAATCATCTGAGAATCATCGTTTTCATCATAATATTTTGGCTTTGTTCCTTTTTATCCCAAAAGCAAGATTTCCTAGGAATCAGCCTATTACATGTATATAATCCGGGAAATTTACTTACACGTGTTGTTTACCTGCCTTGTGGTCACAGCGCTGCTGGTCACTGGAGAGCTGTTCGCGTTCTGGGGCTTCGTGCAGCGGTACCCCTTCGTGCTCACCAACATGCTCGTGTTCAGCGTGTGCAGCGCGCTGGGGCAGGTGAGGCCGGCTCTGGCTGTGCAGTTACCTCATAGCATCTGCGCATATGTTAGGACCTATGTGTAAGCTTACATGTAGGCCTATATAGTTTTGCGTGCCTCACTACACTAACACCTACATTCCCTCACTGCATTTTATTTCCTTGTATTTCAAGCTCACGTAAATTATGTGTGTGTAAATCCTGCATAATATGTAGGCCTATGTAGGCTTCTATAGTTTTGAGTTCTTTCATTCTAATGTGACCTACATATCATACCCTCACTGCACCAACACCTACAAACACTCACTTTTCAATTCCTTGTATGTCAAGTTCACAGAAAGTGTAGAATCAAACTTTCTTTGTTGAGTAAAAATGTAAAAATGGTAATTTTAAGTGACGTGAAAAAAACACAGCATTACGGGGATGCTGTGTAGCACATTGAGAAGTGCAGTATTGGTATGCATGCTGTTTTATATTAAGTCAACTTCTCAGGTATTTTAATTGTTGTATTTGCTGTTTCGAAAGTGGACTTGAAAGTTATTGGAGTGTAGATTCTCTACACTTAATTAGCTCCCTAGAAAATGAAGTTGTATCACTTGGCATGTACTTAGCAGTCTTAAGACTCTAGGTGAACGTGTTAAGGTGAAGCATTACCGTGCTTAAATTACTGCGTTGTCATCTGTTGCGCAACGAGGCAAGTAGATGTGTGGTCAGAAGCTGCCGCACCTCATGGGCATCATAGCCTAGTGGTGAGAGTGCCTGACTACCATGCAGGAGGTCCCGGGTTCAAATCTCTGTAGCGATCACTTGCTGGGTGGTTTCCAGGAGTATGGCTGTGTTCTTCCCTTGGTTAAAATACCCTACTGAATTCAGATGTACAATTGAGTACTAGCCCAACTGTTCGTCAGTCATTAGTTACGAAATGTTTGAAAACACAATGTGTGTTGAATCTGTTATATATCAACTTTATTGAAGTACTGAATATCAGGTATCAACAAAATAAGAATTCTAGTAAACACACATTCTGAATATCATGCATCAATTTGTTAGGAACACTGAATATTTCTCACACGTGAACGCGACACAAATGCCGACCATGAGGATGTACATATACAATACGATGAGTAAATAAGTATATGTATAAGCATGTCTTGGTGGTCGCAGTTCTTCATCTTCCTGATGGTGAGCGAGTTTGGGCCGCTGCCGTGCAGCATCACGACCACCACGCGCAAGTTCTTCACCGTCCTCGGCAGCGTCCTCATCTTCGGCAACTCGCTCTCCACCCGCCAGTGGGTCGGCACCGGCGTCGTCTTCACTGGTCAGCTGTGTAGCCTTGTGTTGTTTTGGGTGGTGTGTTGTGATGTATGGCGTGTTGTATCGTGTTCACTTGTCAGCTGTGTAGGTTTGTGTTGTGTCGTTTTGTGATGCATGGCGTGTTGTGTTGTGATGTATGGCGTGTTGTATAGTTTTCATGGGTCAGCTGGATGTTGTGTTGTGTGGTGTATGGCCTGTTGTATTGTGAGTGGTGATGTGTGGCGTGTTGTGGTGCGCTATGTGTCGTATTGTGTGGTGTGATATGTGTCGTGTTGTGTGATGTGTGTCGTGTTGTATGATGTGTGGCATGGTGTATTGTGTGATGTTGTGTGATATGTTGTGTCGTGTTGTGCGTCTGTGTTGTGAAACTGCTTGTGTAAGATTTTGTGTGCCAGTCTGTGTGCGTCATTGTGCTGTGTGCAGGAAACCTTGAAGGTTTCGTGTTGTGCTCAGATGTGTCCCCAATGCAGTGTAAAATAAGTTCTCCTATAACGCTGTGATAACAGCCAGTCTGTGCCTGACTAGGACCCAGAGCCCATGCAGAGGATCAAATACTGTGTCATGAAGAGAGTGTGTATGCTCTCATAAAAGTATTTTCTCTCTCGCATACCGAACCCTCATATTAAATTTTGTGATTGTGTAAGAGAAAATAAGAGTACTCTCATTGTGTGCGTGTGCGCTTCCATATGAATATTGAGTACGCTCATGATTTAATGTCATACTTTGCGTGTATGTAGTTGTATAGTATGAGTGGGCATATGAGAAAACACATGTGTAGAACTTCTATTCACATTTACACGCTCTCACATGTACGTCTTATAGTCTAGTTCATTGGCTGTGATGGTGTGTTAGGTCCTGATCTTAAAGTTAGGTAGACTTTCCTTCTATTTTTTGTTGAAATAGTATAGTTTTTGGCTTTGTTAAGGACCATCTCTTTTCGATTCACTACCGTCCTGTTTTTCAGCACTTTAGCTCCCTGTTTCATAGCCTATCTTCTTAACTTACTGTTTCTATGCGTAGGAGATATTGTGTGGGAACACACCTTGTGCTGATATTGCGCATTTCTTTGATTGCGTACTGAATGGTGCTTTAATCCTTCCTCTCTTTTGAGTGTTTTTATTGTGGTTAGAAAGACTTAAACTAACCTCTCAAATTTTTAACCCTGCGCAGGTCTCACGCTGGACGCTGTCTATGGCAAGTCCAGTCACGCTGTTGCCAAACCTGGGGTCAAGTGAGGCGTATCCTTGCTACGGGTCCTGCTTACTGCTCCCAGTTACTGTACAGTAATTGTGCCCTGTATCCTTGCTACAGGTCCTGCTTACTGCTCCCAGTTACTGAACAGTAATTGTGCCCCGTATCCTTGCTACGGGTCCTGCTTACTGCTCCCAGTTACTGAACAGTAATTGTGCCCCGTATCCTTGCTACGGGTCCTGCTTACTGCTCCCAGTTACTGTACAGTATTTGTGCCCCGTCAAGTGAGGCGTATCTTTGCTACAGGTCCTGCTTACTGCCCCCAGTTACTGTACAGTATCTGTTCCCCGTCAAAGCTGCACACCGCACATCATTTCCACATAAGTCAAGTTTAGAGAAATTGTGTAATTGGATTTTCGTTAAATGGTGATTGAAGCGGTCTATGTATGATTGTTTCCCTAGGGATTATAATTTTTATCGTTGCGCTGCTGTCACTAATTGGACATGCACTATTTATTACACACGAGTTCATTTTGTCTAATTACTGCACTGAAACTAATGGTATGTTATCAAACTGATGTCCATTTTCCAAATCACATGGATCTCTCCTTTCAATACACAGTCACGATCTTGAGTAGTACGGTCGCACTTCCAAACCCGAATATTTGTGTCACTATTCTTCGACCAAAACTCTGTTGTTCTGTAGCGTTGTGAACCAATCCCATGCTTCTCTGACGAGCTGGGCGTCCAGTGTTCAAAATGAAAAGACCTTCGGTGCGATATAATTTGAATAACTGAAGCGCTAGAAAACCCATGTTACTACTACTACTGGAAAATGAAAATAAAATGTTATGAAAAATGCGTCTGGGCTGGGCTTGCCTTGAAAATCTGTAAACGTGTGTCTAGGCTGGGTGTAAAGTTTGCCTTAAATGTCTGTGTGGTTAACCGTGGGTCTAGCCAGGGTATCGGGTCAGCCCTAAATAAATTCTTGACTAAACCCAGACGTGTGCTGAGTAATTGGACGTGTGCTGAGTAACTGGACGTGTGCTGAGTAACTGGACGTGTGCTGAGTAACTGGACGTGTGCTGAGTGATGCACTGTGAACTATACACAGCAACTACACTCACTCTGTTCAGGATCTCTTGGAACACACAAGTCTGGTGTCCTTGTCTGAATATTTGGATCTTGAATATCTGGTGAGAAGAAATGATATTCAAATGGTTGGTTTTGAAGGCAAAGAATGATTTCTTACAAAGACCGCGCAAAAAAATTGCCAAATTTACCCCACCCTTTTTTCTCTGAGTTTGATTGTGTTAAACTTTGATATATATTTTTTTAAATGTGTGAATTATGATAGATAAAATAGTGCACCTTAGGGATGCAGTCAGTAATTTATATGAATTATGCAGTAAATGGGGCACCAGTCAGTAATTTATATAAATAATGATGTAAATTAAATGGAACGTTTGTTGTTTTCATACGTTTGGCTTAACTGAGACGCATTTATTTAACGTGTATGATATTTACAATGCTGAGAGAAGGAAATATGAATTTGGGACTTGTTGGTTGCATCGTCATTTACTACATTCTCACACGCTTCATTACTTCTCTGTTGCAGCCGAAAGCTCACTAAAATCTAGAAAGACGTAAAAATGAAATACTCAACTTCTAAATGTGCTAAGTTTTAGACACTCGCGCAAAATTTAATTTAGTTTGATTATGAATTTTAGACATTGGTAAGTGATCAAATGATTTAGAAATTTAGTTATAGTCCAGACATGTTTCTCGCACTGCTGTATCTGTGGACTGCCGCTGTGCAGTACCACTGCCGCTGTGCAGTACCATTGCAGCTGTGCAGCACCACTGCCGCTGTGCAGCACCACTGCCGCTGTGCAGCACCACTGACGCTGTGCAGCACCACTGCCGCTGTGCGGTACCACTGCCGCTGTGCAGTACCACTGCCGCTGTGCAGTACCACTGTCGCTGTGCAGCACCACTGCCGCTGTGCAGCACCACTGCCGCTGTGCAGCACCACTGCCGCTGTGCAGCACCACTGCCGCTGTGCAGTACCACTGCCGCCGTGCAGTACCACTGCCGCCGTGCAGTACCACTGCCGCCGTGCAGTACCACTGCCGCTGCGCAGCACCACTGCAGCTGCGCAGCACCACTGCCGCTGTGCAGTACAACTGCCGCTGTGCAGTACCACTGCCGCTGTGCAGTACCACTGCCGCTGTGCAGTACCACTGCCGCTGTGCAGTGCCACTGCCGCTGTGCAGTGCCACTGCTGCTGTGCAGTACCACTGCAGCTGTGCAGTACCACTGCAGCTGTGCAGTACCACTGCAGCTGTGCAGTACCACTGCAGCTGTGCAGTACCACTGCAGCTGTGCAGTACCACTGCAGCTGTGCAGTACCACTGCAGCTGTGCAGTACCACTGCCGCTGTGCAGTACCCCTGCCGCTGTGCAGTGGCAGTCCCTCATGTATGCGTGGGTTTACTCAACAAAGGCTGGAAATTCATCACACTTCTACATTTCTACATCGCTGTTGTTTTCAGTTGCTGCATAGATTTTTTAATTCACCTCAGTATAATCAACTGTTGCATTTCTGTGGGATCTGTAACATGTTCTATCTGTATTTGCTCTCTATTATATTGATGGCAGTTACATTTAAGTGTTCCGATCCATTCCTTTGTCCAATGCGTTCAGGTTTTTTGAAATGTTCTGCATTTCTTGAGTAAGTGTGATCTCTTTTTTGCCTTGCTCAAAAGTGTTGAGTTCCCTTGACATAATTCTGCATTCCTTGAGGTTTTGACTTCTTTTTGTTTTTGATTTGTTCTATTTGGTTTTGACTTTTGCTCATTGGTTTTGATTTCTTCTCTGTTTTGACTTCTTTTCTTTGGTTTTGATTTCTTCTCCTCTGTTTTAATTTCCACTCTTTAGTTTTTGTTCAGTCGTTTTCACGTATCTTTTCTCATAGCCCTCCAAATTTACCTCCTTTAGTTGATGTGTTCAAGCTCTACTCTGCTTTGCTTCATAGTCTCTTGTGGAAAAAGAAATTATACTCTGCACAAAAAAAGGAATGATAATTCTTCAAAATCTCTATTCGAAATGTAGGTTAATCAGAAAATAAAGCAACGATAGTGATGGTAATTCTATGAAGTTTGATCCCCGTTATTGAGGGCCCTGTCGCATTTGGTTTAAAATGTTCACTCAGTGCAACACTCAGGGCTTTGATGTACGCCTTTTTCATCACTTTGCTTGCCCTCTCTCTTTCTCAGTTGATTAGTCCTTTTTTTTCATCATATGGCATGTTACCTCCCTCTTTCTGAGTTGTTGCTTCCCTTTCTCAGTTTAGAAGTTTTCTGTCTTTCTCAGTTGACAAGTCGTCTCTTTTTTAATTGGTAAGTTTTTTTTTCTCATTTTCCAAGTTATTTATTATTTTTCAAATTGTTCCTCTATCATTTTCTAAGTTTTTTCTTTAACTCAGTCGCGACGTGTGCATTGCACGGGTTCTTTCTGCATTTCATGGATTAACTTTAAAATATTCCCGGCAACTCAAATAGAGAAAGATTTACATATTGATCCAATATCCCTCCAGATTTGGTCTGATGTCTGATATTCTCTTGAAAAATGCCGTTGTTGTTGATGTTGCTGCCATTCTTCTTTTTTCTAAGTTTGTTAGTAGTTTATATTTGCGCATGTAGTACATACATTCCTGTGTGTTGGGGTACCGTGACGGGCACGAGCTGAAGGTCAGGTAGGCCTTCCTTTTGTTGCAATAGAAGAATCACCCTTGTGGCGGATAGGGAGGCTTAAACTAACTAATAATTTAATCTGTTGCAATAGAAGTTTTTTTTTTGTTTTGTTGCGGACCTTCTTAATTTGGGTTCACTGCTGTCCTTTTCTCCATTTCTTCTTCGAATTTCATCTTATTCCATGAATTTATTTCACTCTTACTGTTTCTATCCCAAAGAAATTTGGTGTGGGAACACACTTGTGCATAAATTTTGCAAACTACAATTCCATACTGAATAGTGCCTTCTTCTTTCCTCGCTTTGGAACGCGTTTCATGTGGTTAGGGAGGCTTAAACTAACTTGCTAACCAATTTTACAGGGAGTATGCATCTCATAGCCATAGAACAGGTTTTTTGTTTTGCTACGGACTATTTTTTCGGCTCTCTACTGCCCCGTTTTTCAGAACTTCTAACTTTCTCATCCAACTTTCATTTTATTTCAGAACCTTCCTTCTCAACTTACTGTTTCTATGTGCATGGGATCTTGTGGGGGAACACACCTTGTGCATAGATTCCGCGTTCCCTTGACGCCATACTAAATGGTACTTTCATCCTTCTTCTCTTCGAATATCTTAGTTGTGGTTAGAGAGGTTTAAACTAACTAATAATTTAAGTATCCCTTGGGACCACGCTTCCCTGTAAGGATAAGTAGGATACTTGTCTAAATAAAACATGTTAAGCGCCCATTGGCGATTTAATTCTTAACTTTTTCGCCACGGCATCAATGATTTTAGCCGCCCAAGTGTAGGTGGGGGCATCCATGATTTTAGCCGCCCGCGTGTTGGTTCTGCCATAATTATAGATGCTACGGCGAAAAAGAAAGACTAGACGGAGACCTAAAGCAATCAGCACTGGCTGGCCAGTTTGTGGCGGATTTTTATTTATACACAGGGTGCGCCAGTCAATCCTGCATTTTCGACAAGGCTGTGGAAGCTTAAAAATGCAGGATTGACTGCCGCACCTTGCATAGATGTGCCTGCTTTACTTTACATTCTCTTGTTGTGCTCTCCAAGGAAGTGGCCGCCGTCTTATTTGTGCGATCGCTTGCTCGATTGCCGCAAGTTTCGGCCTTGTTTTATTTTATTGTTGTATTTTTCGGCTTGTCTATTTCAGTTTAAAGGCTGTGTTCATTTTTGAACTTGATTTATTTCAGTTAAAACGCCACGTTCATTTTTCCGGTTGGTGTATTTTAATGAAAACTCTACTCTCATTTTTGCAGTTCTATTTCAATTAAAATGCCGTGTTCATTTTCTGAGTTGAAGTATTTCAATTAACTTTCTGAGTTGAAGTATTTCAATTTATTTTGTGAGTTGAAGTATTTCAATTTATTTTGTGAGTTGAAGTATTTCAATTTAGTTTGTAAGTTGAAGTATTTCAATTTATTTTGTGAGTTGAAGTATTTCAATTTATTTTGTGAGTTGAAGTATTTCAATTTATTTTGTGAGTTGAAGTATTTCAATTTATTTTGTGAGTTGAAGTATTTCAATTTATTTTGTGGGTTGAAGTATTTCAATTTATTTTGTGAGTTGAAATATTTTCATCATTTTCAAGGCTGCGTTGGGACCCCTGTACGCCACTGCGTTTCATTGCACTATAATAAGATTGAAAATCATGTTCCACATTTGCCTAACTGAACATTACTCTATGTATGTACCATCGCTTGTAAACGCTGTACCATATATGCTGGACAGGCCAGTAGGCGCTGCGCAATTGTTTTCGAGCGTTTGTTACAATGAGTGAGAATATATTGTGTTGCTGAATGTTTTGACTTACATCTGGGTGTCGCAAAAAAATTTGTTCATCTTTTGCCTGACAATTTTTTGGTTTCAGGTGCGACTAAGTTTTCTTCCACGACAGTTACTTTTCTCAAATTAAATGTTTTTTTTTTTGTGACTTTCAATTCTCTCAAATTTAATGTTATTTTCTTTCACAACAATCAATTTTTTCAAATTGGATGTTATTTCCTTCCACGTTATTCAATTTCTCAAATGTTCTTTCACAACATTCAATTTTCTTTTACAGCATTCAATTTTCTCAAATTTAATGTTATTTTCTTTCATGACATTCAATTCTCTCAAATTTAATGTTATTCTCTTTCCTAACATCGAATTGTCTTGCATTTAATGGTATTTTCTTTCATTTACCCCAATGGACTTGTATCCATGTTGATGATTATCTACATCAAAACAAGATAATGTACTAGGCAGTCAAAGATTGAGCACAATTTTTGGGATACCCTGTGAAGGTTGCGTTATGTGTCGTGATGCCGTACTCGAGGTCGTGTGGAGACTTGCTCAGGACAACATTATGCATTTATGGACGGGTGATGCTTTCTATGTAGACGGGTGATGCTTCTCTGGTCGGGTGATGCATCTCTGAATGGGTGATGCTTTTTAGCCCGGTGATGCATCTCTGTCACAGTTACTTCTCTGGTCAGGTGATGCATCTATGGTCGGGTGATGCATCTATAGTCGGGTGATGCATCTATAGTCGGGTGATGCATCTATAGTCGGGTGATGCATCTATAGTCGGCTGATGCTTCTCTGGTCGGGTGATGCTTCTCTGGTCGGGTGATGCTTTCTTGATGGATGATGCTTTGCGGACAGTGTTGGTGGTCGTTAGTATTGAGAGTGCTTGTTTTGTGGTGGATTGCCATTTTTTTCAATTTTGAAGTTTTATATTCCCAAGTTTTTTAATTTATCTTTACTTTTATAACAAGTTTGAATTTTTTTGGACGCAAAGTTTTCAAATTATGCCTATTTTTCACGTAAATAAAAATCAAGTCCTAAAAATTTGGTCTGTTCCGGCTTGAGTTCCAAAATTCAGGAGTTTTCAATTGAAATGTAAGCTAAATTTGAAAATTTTGACGTGAAAACTACCCGTTGTGGCAATACTGGTACAAAACGTACGAGTACTTTCAATTGAAATTGTGCAATTCGACATGTGTGCGTGCTGGCATGTGATGTGTGTCACATACGGTAGCAGGCGCGTTATGAAATTGTAAAGAGAAAATTTCCGACATTTTTACAGAATAAACCTCAGCAAAGGAAAGCTTTGGTTGCTTAATTCCTCCTTTATTATTATGACGCTGGAAAAACACGTCATTGTATTGCTTTACACGTGTGATATCTTGCTTTTTTTCGGGAGTACATCAGGTTTTCTTCTTTTATAATTATTCTTGACTATATCGCGTAGTGTTTATTGATTACTGATGATGCCAAAGTAAAAGCACACTTGAAATGATTTATTATCTCAAAATCGGGAAATTTTTACCGTCGAGACATCGAGAAATGAATTGAACTGTGGCGATGAAGTCACTTTCCAACGAATACTTTTTGTTGACATTTTGTTTGGACGGTCACAAATTCTCTTCATGCCTTCTACAAGGTAATAAGAAGCATAAAATCTTGTGAAATATGCGCACATCGTATTCTTTAATCTAAATATTGTACATATTTTCTCGCAATTTGAGGTGAGCATAATTATATTCACAATAGGTGTGATATATTTGCATGAGCTGTCAAAGACATGATGAACGATCGCATGTTGAAAGAACAGTTACAGCTGAGCATCGATGATTGATTGCGTTGAACATTAACTGCGTATGTCGAATGAACGATAATTTTTCGAGCTGTTCAGTCATTTCTTTTAGCACGCCAAGGCGAGTCAGTTTTGCTCATCCAGTTAATTAATATCGCTTAATTATCCTGTTAAATAGACTCCATTGAACAGGAATTCTGGTTATAAATCCATTTGATTCACATCACTGAAGGATCCTGTAAAATCAACTGGATTTAACCGGAATCCCGGTTATAAATCCATTTGATTTATATCGCTGAAATATCCTGTAAAACCAACTTCATTTTAACTGGAATCGTGGGGTTATTAATCCAGTTGATTAATTTCGCTGTCTCCTGGTTACGAGCCTACGAACACGCGTTCAAATAACATCTGCGCTTTCGATGAAATATTCTGCCTGATTTTCCAATTCGAATACTCCGTTATTGAGAAATTCATTAGCTCGATGAGAGCCTTCATTTGTCCCGGCCACAACGATCTATTGATGGGTGGCCTTCGATATGAAATTGAGAAAAGAAATTAGAGCTCGGATGGAAATTAGCTCCATTTTCGCAGAAAAGCACGAGGATTACTTCAAATTTGAAATTTATTAGTGCTTTTAAAATTGAGAATTCGATTTTTAATGATCAAGAAAGCCAGTGAGATGAAGATGTTTCCACAAGACACTATGTAGTTAGGTGATGTTAATATTAGTTGACTGTTAGATAATTCAGTTCATCATTTTTTCTGCTCGATGTCAAATTTGCTCTTAATTCATTTCTATACAGTAAGAAAATTATTTTACGGAATGTTGTGTACTATTGCTGAATTGAACACGTTCGCTTAAAAGGCATTATGTAATCTGATGCACAATTAATTATTTCTTCTGGAATATGTATACAAATGTACAACGCAATTTGCTGCAATCTAATTTGCATCTGCGCAATGATATTCAATCTGCCGATATCCTACTCATTCCCACACATATGCAAGGGAGGGCTAAGAAATGTTACTCAATTTTAGTTTATTTGCTCAAAAACCCTCAAGAGTGGGGAAATAAGTGAGTAGGGAAATCAGTGGTGTCGCCCATATGTCTCTTATGGAGATAGATCTAACTTCTTTGTCAAATGGTTGGCCACATGTTTTTCCAATTAGCCTCTCATGCTTCTTTTCAATTATTACTTTACTTTCAATTAAAAATTACTTTACTTTCAATTCAAAATTACTTTACTTTCAATTCAAAATCATTTTACTTTCAATTCGAAATTACTTTACTTTCAGTTCAAAATTACTTCACTTTCAATTCAAAATTACTTTACTTTCAATTCAAAATTACTTTAATTTCAGTTCAAAATTACTTTACTTTCAGCGATCATTTCTACTTTCTTTCGATTATTTTTCGAGTAAATATTGCAATGAGACAAATGAATTCATTGATAAGTTGTCCATGCATTAGAACTCATTGCAAGAGTCATCCAAGCGTCTTTCCGTTTTCGTTCAATCACTGAAGTCCTCGACCAATGACGCGGCGAGGAGTTCAGAATTTCACGACGTTCGTTCATTGCTAACTCGGCCGGCGGTCAAGCGAATAGTGAAGTCTGTTGGCCTAATTTTCTAAGGTGATGGCGCATGTGAGTGTGATTTCATTTCATATTATCTAATAATAAAGCCCTTAAAATTGAGGAAAGAAAGTAAGAAACCTCGTCCACGAATATTCAGGAAAGATTAGTTGTTTTAAAAATTAAAAATTGTTTGGTTATACATGAAAGTTGTATGATGAGTTCAGAGGCAATGCTAAAAGCTCATTGTCAGACTCGTATTGTTGCAGGTATTGTCATTGTCAACTGGTGAAGCATAACGAAACTGCGTAGCACCGGCTTGTGTTTCTTCTACCATAACTTTATCGGGACGAAAATGGGACAAAGTTGCAGTATATCGAGGCCAAATTGGTTTCATGTGCTCGCTATCATTCTGTAACCGTCACAAGTGACCATTTAACGAATCTTTGCAAAATGTTACCAAAGACACTTTAGATCCGTCGTGCCGAAAGTAAAAAGTACATGAACCTCAAGATGCAAAAAGGTAAAACCACTTTCTTGAGTTAGCTCGAAGTGCACACAAATTGTATATTCTGCCGAATTCAAATGGTAAAAGAATTCTTCGTTCTGTGGAAGTCGTAAAAATGCATTAAAGATATAATTAAACTCCCATTGCTGAGAGCCACACACTGGTAGTGAAATTTTCGCTTAGTCGCAGCAATACTCGTTGCAATACGTCCCTGGTCCAGCATTGACCGTAGCAGGTAAGATGGCAGGCTTAGGCCATGGCAAAAGATATTTAAGTGACTGAGATACGTTCTTCAATGAAGATATGTTCAAATGTAAAGTAAATGAATCAAAGTTTAAACATACAGTTTGTTCGGTTAGTTAAAAAAAAAGTTTCGTTCGTTTGAGTTTGGCTCTTTCTACCTTCTTTTTACCTCGTTTCAGTTTTTTCTAGCCCCAGTATTGGCAGATTTCGATTTTTATTTGGCAACACTCGAGCATGTGTGAAATCTCTCAGTTTAGTCGTAGACTTCCCCAAAAGAGGTTGGTCAACTGCGGCTCCGCCCAGCGTAGAGTGGCTCTCTTCCCCAAAGCCCAGCGGAAGATAAAGGGTGCTGTAGAGTGATGTCTGCCACACTATAGCATGAGATCTACCTCTAGCTAGTATGTACTATAGCGTGAGGTCTACAACACTATAGCATGAGATCTACCTCTAGCTAGTATGTACTAAAGCGTGAGGTCTGCCACACTATAGCATGAGATCTACCTCTAGCTCGTATGTACTATAGCGTGAGGTTAGGTCACTAATAGCTATTACTGATTTCCACACATTTAATTTAACGATTGACGCTTAATTTGCACATATCAAACTACACCTAGGTAGGCGATACATGGCTGTAGATCTCATGCTATAGTAGCACCAGATAAAGTATCAGGATGAGTAAAATCAACATCGTCTCATTAGAATAGCGTTGTTTCATCCAACCGCGTAGAGGAAACAATATAGTGAACTCACTTGGAAAAACACAATTCTTTTCCCTTCGGCACAACAATGCTTATCATTATTCCTAATTACATCTCATACTGAGGGCACAAAACTTCTCAGAATGACATGAAATTACTTTGCTGAAATGCGTAAAAAAGTTGAAACAAGCCTCCAAGTCGGACACTGATATTTTAGTTTCAAACGACGTTAGGCAACCAGCAAATGAGCTTAGTGCTTTAATGTTCCGATGTCTTGAACGTCCATAGAAACTGCCTTATACATTTATTTCAAATATATGTTTATTTACATTTATTTATATTCATTTGTATTTACTTATATTTATCTCAAATCTACATGCGAGGGTTATTTTAGTCCGTATCATTAGAGTAGTTTGAGCTTTAGAGAAATAAAAAAGGAAATTTTTATTAGAAATTTAAAAGCGAAGTAAATGCTAATAAAACTAGTCATATTTACTCAAAATGAAAAAAAAAAAATATCTAAAACGTTTCGGAGTCCAGCTCCATCTTCAGTTCTGTAAAATACAGAGAATTCAAAAAAGTGCAAAAATTACAAACGTTACGAAGAATACAAGCAAACAAAAAAGTAAAACGAACACAATTGTCTCAACAAAAAGATAAATAAATGTCAGACTATGCCTAAAAGCTAGCAAGAAAGTAACGAAAAAACGAAAAAATACCCACTAAAAATTTACTATTTGAAGGGGTAGGAACTAAGCATATTTTTAGGGAAGGTTTTCCTTTAAAAATATGAAGGGATTCTAAAATTCGTAGGTCAAACTCATTGGGAGCGC
>JACJUY010003504.1:30686-62095 GCA_014220935.1 Platorchestia sp. MABIK
GTCACCACAACCACCGTCACCACAACCACCGTCACCACAACCACAGTCACTAGACTGGCACTGGGATCAGGTTGTCACCGACATCACAAAAAAAAAAGAACTGCCATTCGCCAGTGAACTTCTAAGAGCACATTGAGGAACAAGTTGAACAAAAAATACAATATGTTATTCTACGAGGAGGAAATAGTCCTGTGGAACGAAGATTTGGACTATTTGTAGAAGAGTTTCCTGTGGAACGTAAAAGAGTGAAAGATTTCTTAATATAAAGGTCCTTACGCGATAGACAAACACAAAGAAGTTGATAGTAGGCGTGTCGAGGGGCAATTGCATTAGTGGGAGTAACAATGAAAATAATTTCGCTTGTATGTCGTACAGATAGTCAGGTGATGTAATTTGTGTGGATGGATGATCGAGTGAATTCATCTACCACCAGTCGTACCGACGTTTAGTGTGATCAACATCAGACTTTATGGCCTGTAGATCATCTCTGATTTTGTTGAACTCATACATACGATATAGCTCAATGAAAATATCGCTTAATTATAATGTAGGTTAGTAATAATGTGCCTGAATATTAATGTAGCTCAATGATGAAAAATTAATAATAATATAGATAATTAACAACATAGATCATTTATAATAAGTGTCGATAATAATCTAGCTGAATAATAATATGACTTTCTAATATTTCTAATATATATATATAGATCATTAACAATATGACACAATAGCAGCACTGCCCAATAATAATGAAGCTAAATAAGGGCGACTCGTTTACTGTCTATTTTGCCAAGTCTACTTCATTTCGAAATTCATTATATCGAAATAGGAAATTACCCTAAAATCAAAGGACATCACACATTTCCCAAAAGTTGTAAACTTTTGCCGCATCAATAAAACCATTTTAGCAGTTTTTTCCATTTGTGTTGAAGAAAATTCGTCCAATAACTTTTTTTCGCACTCTGCATTTTGCTTTTTAAATGTTAAGGTGCTATTACATCATTTGGTATTTAGTATTTACTTTATTATTTCTTAATGTAAACATTTAGGTTAACATATTAACTACGGAAAGTTGAAGGGAAATTCAAGATTCCCCTATTAACATAATTTCGAGATTGACCTCTCAAATTGACATGGACAATTTAGAAATGTAATTTTGTGGTGTCTGTCATTTTGTGACTCCCGGTTGGTCACCCGCATTATGGAAATCCTCTCAGTGTACACCAAGGTCACCAAGCTATCACCGGGTTGAATACTTCACTTAGGAGTAGTAATTCATTTGATGTTCTCGTGTACTTTTATCAAAAAAGGCTAAAATTTATCTTTAGCCACCGTGGTTGAGTGGTTTAAGAACTCACCCTTCACGGGAAGGTGATGGCAGTTCGAATCTCAGCAGTACCGACCGGTGATTTCTCCCAGTTGGGAAAGGAGAGAACTCATGCCCAATTCCCCACTCTACCAGGTGCCGGAAATGGATACCGGCTTGACCGGGGGTAGCCGTCATTGCTTCCTGGTGTTAGTCATGAGTCATTTGAAAAATCAAGTTACAATATGATATGTATCAGGCTTGACTGATTGAAATAAAGCATCCTTTCTCAAATCAGATCGCCAGACTTGCACGACGTTCCAGCTGTTCATGAGCCACACCTTCAACGAAAAATCAATAGGAGGCGCTACGACAACGCCCGTCTACGCTTGCTATTCGTCTTGGGCACACGGGCAGAACCTCCTCACATCCTTCATGATGATGAACTCCTCACCCCCAGATGACACAGACTCCACACCTGAGAAGGCCATTGACGGAATATGTTGCTTGACTTCCTACTCATCGTACCGTTTCAAAGGCGCCGCAAATCAAAAGAACTTCTGGCTGGTGGACCTCATGAAAGTCGTGGCTTTAGCGGAACTCCGCATTGCGGGGAGCTTGAGGTATTTTCAGTCTGTGTCCATACTGTTCGGTAACTCATCGGACCAAAACAGCAACCCGACGATCGCTGAAATCGGCAGGACAAGTGCAGGGGACAATCGCGTGTATCTGGAGTCGCATCCTGTGGGTAGATATCTGGCCTTCAGGTCATCTTCTTCTGATATTTTCGACGTGTGTGAGGTGCAGGTCATACCGGCTGTATAGGAGGGTCATACCGGGGGAGGAGAAAAGTCAACTCTCGGTGTAGAAGGGTGATACTGGCGGTGCACAAGGGTCACACCGGGGTATAAAGAAGTCGTGGTGTAGGTGACAACATGTATGTTGTGTCGCGTCTCGTAGTCGCTGATTTAGGAGAACTAGGGTCGGAAACATGGAATGTTTTTGCGCTTGTGGTATACGGACAAAAAAAATCAATATTTTGATATGCTGTTTTTTTTTTATTTTAAGGGCTTTCTGTTGATTTTTCGCTTATGCATTTTCTGTAAAATACTACATTTTACTGACTTGGGAAAATGAGGCTCCTGCTTTAAGAATTTTGGACCGTAAATTAAATTGGGGACCGTAAATTCGAGAAAAAATTTTACGGGCCGAAAAGCCCTAAGTGTTGATTTTCGACATACAGTACATGGATTTAGATGGGCTTATTTTTTGCACATAAATATTACGAATGTATAAAAAAGGGAGGAAATAATTAAAAGACGCCTTAAGAAACTGCACATAATTTCGTTTAAATGGATTCAAAGTGAAGGAAACTCTGACTGAAGGAAGCAGGTTAATATCAAAATTAGATAATAATCTATGTTTTAATGATGATTAACTTTTCGGAAAACGAGGACAAAATGGTTTTTTGGGCAAATAGGGAGAGATAAGGGAAAGACGTAACGTGATGTTTCACGAGGATAACGCAGCAATTCGTACTGCCGAGCAAACAACCAAATAGCTTCAAGGCGTCAAAATAGAGTTTCAGTTGGCTCTCGAAGTTGCCCGATCTCAATCCATCCCATCTGAACCTTCAGAGGTATTTTAGCAAGGCAGGTATACGCTGATGGGGGATGTTTTGAAGACAATGAAACAATCTGGCACGCCGTTGAGGAAAAATTATCTACAAAATGCTAGCAAATCGAATTAGTTTAATGAATACATAAGAGGTGTATAACTTCACAATAGCAAGGAAATACATCTAGAGGATGAGTTTCTTTCTAAGTTCAATGTTTGATATTTGTTTGTTAAAAGACACTTTCTTGGGTACCTTATTTTTACTTGCACCAATTTTTACCCCATAAACGATTCTTTGATCATTGCTTCCACAAAAGTGAACCAAAATCGAAATTTTTTTTTTTTGCTGTATACTGACTTAGAGTTTAATGATCTTCCTCAAAATCAAAATTCCAGAAACTATGAATCTACTTTCATGAAAGTCTGTGCAAATTTATTTGGCACCTTATAATTATAGCCTCGACTTCATTTTATCGAACATATGACGCAGATGTGCAAGCCAAAGCCCACACTCAATTTGCTAATGTAGGTCTATTTATTATTCGAGCCGACATGCGATGCTTCAAAAATTCAGTTTCAGACACGATTAGGAGCCTAATTTCTTTTGTATTATTAATATTCGATAGCAGAAACAAAGAAAATTGACTGGAATATCGACAAGCATTTGTTATTTCAGAGAAAATAATAAAAATTATGTTACATATTAAAATGATAATAATAACAATACTTTCAGAGATCATAGAGTGAAATATTTATAAATTTGACTAAGTAAACACACTTTAGGGTAAGAGGCTAATATCAGATATAAAACAACCAGCAAAACTTTGATGAGTATCTAAAAGTATTTTAGTTTAGTGAGCATCGTGATCTTTGAGTGCGAAGTGATTCTGGCACACACGCTCCATAATAACCCTCTGACGAGGTCCAGCTGAGGGCAGCCTGATGAGGGTCAGCCTGGGCGGTACAGCGTCTTATTTTGTCGTCGTTAATGATGATATCTGACGAAAGTCATGCAAAACTTGAATGTTTCGATGAGTAGTTAGTGAGCACAGCACGTGTTTTTATTCGTTAATGTGAAGTTAGTAAGCACAGAGGGAGTTTTTAATCGTTAATGTGTAGTTAGTAAGCATAGAGGGAGTTTTTATTCAATAATGTGAAGGTAGTAAGCACAGAGGGAGTTTTTATTCATTAATGTGAAGGTAGTAAGCACAGAGGGAGTTTTTATTCGTTAATGTGTAGTTAGTAAGCATAGAGGGAGTTTTTATTCATTAATGTGAAGGTAGTAAGCACAGAGGGAGTTTTTATTCATTAATGTGAAGGTAGTAAGCACAGAGGGAGTTTTTATTCGTTAATGTGAAATTAGTAAGCACAGAGGGAGTTTTTAATCGTTAATGTGTAGTTAGTAAGCATAGAGGGAGTTTTTATTCATTAATGTGAAGGTAGTAAGCACAGTGGGAGTTTTTATTCGTTAATCTAAAGTTAGAGGGCACAGAGAGCGTTTTTATTTGTTAATGCATCGTTAGTAAGTACAGCGGGTGTCTTCATTCCTAAATGTGTAGTTAGTGAGTATATAATGGGGCTTTTTACGCATTCATTCAAAGTTATTGAGCACAACGGGTGTTTCTGTACATTAATTTAAAATTAAACAGCGCGGGGGGTGTTCCTTTTCAACAGTGAGTTTCAAAAACATCTCCTGTGAGGAAATGCAATTGGACTTCGCATTGTCTTTCTTCAAGACAAATTAAGATTTTCTGCACTTCTGCACTAAATAATACATTTTTAAGGTCTCCATTAGTTGGATGATTTCAGCAGTAACAAAATATAAATAAACAATTAAATTCATGAATAAATCAACACATAAATAAACGAGTCGATAAACAACAAATGGTATCACATCAATATGACTGACGAAAATTTTTACTTCTTTTAGGCATCGTTAAATTTGTTTTTATCTAAAAGTAACGGATTTATTTCCGTAATTTTGATTCATCAATTCATTTGGTAATTTTAGGATATTCATAGCTCAATTTCTTCATCTTCGTGCAATATTTGTGTTATTTATTCCTACCTAAAATATGTTTGTTATTAGTATAACAATTATCATTGTCAGATGGGTAGTTCGTTCATAGCCACACAATTACAGTTGCACCGTGTAAAACATTAGTTTGGAATTATGTATTTAGGTTCAGGAATTTACAGTCCTGAGTAAAGGCAGGAATACATATTATGTGTGCAATGTTACGTTATGTTTTGCTTTAGATGTACCCGTTTTGCTCGCCGTATCCGAGTGGTTATAGGACCTGCCTATGTGCGGGCAAACGAGGGTTCGAATCCCGGCTGCGTGGCGACTTTCCCCTTTGGGTATGAGGGAAAACTCAAAGCACAATACCCCACCTTACCCAGGTATCTGAAATGGGTACCGGCTTTACGGGGGAAACCATCACGGCATCCTGGTGTTAGTTATAAGGCATTTAAAAAACAATGTACAAGATGTTATGTATCAGGCTTGATTGGAATAAAGCATTCTTTTATTGTGCAACACTACAGTGCACCCGAGCTGTCAGACGTGACAGTGTGTTTTTATTCCAATTTTAAGAGCCTTAATTCATTCTAGAACATGGTGTACGAATAAACAGAACGCGTTTCCTTTCTACATTTCTCCACTGTACATTTGGTCGACATAAATTCTAATCAATCTAAGATGAATGAATTTTAATGACAAACTGAAATTTGCACGCATTAGGTAGTGTTACAGTTTACAAGGTAGGTGGCAGTTTCGACGGACATGCCGAATAAATATTTCGATACATATACATATAATATGCATAATATGCACATTTAGAGCTTTTTTCACGTCGGCAAGTAGCCATATATGGTTGGGACAGGCTGCACTAGGTAGGAACTTACGACTGCTCTGGGCCTTCATTTGCCCAGCTTCGGCTGGTATGAATTTACGCAAGGTCGGTTTGGAGCCGCGCAAGGTCGGTTTGGAGCCGCGCAAGGTCGGTTTGGAGCCGCGCAAGGTCGGTTTGGAGCCGCGCTAGATCGGTTTGTAGCCGCGCAAGGTCGGCTTGGAGCCGCGCAAGGCAGTGGTTGCCGAAAATTTATATTTGAAATAATCACAAATTAAAACGCAATGTCAACACAACTTATTAAATATCTCTGTTATAGTATTCAGTTCGTTCATGAAGGATAGGTGACAGGTCGTAAAGATCCTGTAAATGGTTCCGGAAACATTACGTTCGCTATTTTTTGATCATTAAACTCTTTATTGAATCATCGATACCATACGAACACGAGAAAACAAAAGCGCATGTTTTTAAAAATCTTGAGCAGAAAATTAAAATTTAAAATTATTAGAATACCGTAGCATAAAGGTATTTATATTTAACTGATTGAAATAAGACAAAAGGTGTTCCAATGCTTACGGCAGCGGGTAAATCTACAGCGGGTCAGGTGAAAAAATTTGCTTCTTTAGTTTGTTACAGATTAGGGAAAAAATGGAAAACATGAAAAAATTTTTTGAACAGGCTAAAATAACCTCATGCATAATTTTCAACGGAAGAAACGCTTAATAAATGTACGCTTAATAAATTTCAGTATTTATTTATACTCCAACGTGTGAAGATGGATGAGATAATTCGTTCATATATGAAATAAATTTTTTATAAATTACTTTGTGATTAACCTTTTCTCACTGCTTGATAATCATTGACGACGGTGTTTCAATCTGCTTCGGTGTAGCATTTTCTATCTTTTCTGATTTAGTTTCTACTATTAATTTTAGAATTCCGAAGAATTCTCTAGCAGTTTTTAAATTATTTATAAGTTGTCAACGATCTCTTGGTATATAAAATACCCAAGAGATGATATTTTTTATTTAATTCGCCCTGGACAGGGTTAATCTACTAGCACGCCTCGTATGATTTGACTATTAGTACGCCTCGTACAGTTTGTCTATTTACGCCTCGTATAGTTTGTCTATTTACGCCTCGCATGGTTTGTCTATTTACGCCTCGTACAGTTTGTCTATTTACGCCTCGTATGGTTTGTCTATTAGTGCGCCTCGTATAATTTGTTTATTAGTACACCTCGTATGGTTTGTCTATTTACGCTTCGTATAGTTTGTCTATTTACGCCTCGTATGGTTTGTCTATTTACGCCTCGTATAGTTTGTCTATTTACGCCTCGTATGGTTTGTCTATTTACGNGTCTATTAGTGCGCCTCGTATAGTTTGTCTATTTACGCCTCGTATAGTTTGTCTATTTACGCCTCGTATAGTTTGTCTATTTACGCCTCGTATAGTTTGTCTATTAGTGCGCCTCGTATGGTTTGTCTATTTACGCCTCGTATAGTTTGTCTATTAGTACACCTCATATGGTACGTTTATCTAAGGACGTCATATATTTAGAAATTTGTAAGACCCAATATGTTGTCATGCATCTCACGTATCAGCTTTTTTAGAAATTAATGTCTTCCTTTTTTCTTCTTTCTTTAAAAATCTTATGCCCAGATAACGCTTATTTTAATTTTTTTATTCAAATTTTGAGATACATAACTCTGTGACGCTTGCTGAAGTAATGATAAATCTCCTTTAAAGTAGTGATAAATCTTTTTTTAAGGAGTGCTAATGTTACTTACTGGAATACGTAGTTACTCTGATCTGGTCGCAGAGCGTGCGCTTAGCTAATGTCATCACCATGATTTACTGTTCTTTAAATAAACTGAACACTGTGTTTTACTACATTGAACTGACGATTGTATTGCTCATTGCACTTGAAAATAATACATTTTAATTAGAAAACGCAAAAATGAGATAGTTCCTAGCGTCTTGATGAAAATATCGTAAAAATCAATTTACAGTCGAAGCGTAAAAAAAATTTTAGTTTTTCATCCTTTCGTAATTTAAATGACTTCACACGGACATTAAAACCTGAGCTAAAATGATAGATTCATCTCAATTAAAACACGGTAATAGATTGAAATAAATTAAATGTAACAATTATAGTTGCCTCAAAATTTATACGTTTACATCCCAAATGATCTTACAAGGGGATGTTCAATATCGAACTTTATTTTTTCCTTCTTAAACGAATGAAGCGTGGGAGACTTCCTCCAGCTTACCTATATATAAGAGGGACGCTCATTCGAAGTCGTGGATATTTTCCCGTCCGCAGAAATCGACGGCCACCAGTCCGCCAACGAGGGAAAATGTGTAGTGTGAGGTCTTCGGATTTTAGTTTTTATAAGTGCACACGACTCGTTAAAAATGACGGAATTCGATAGTTTCCTTAAATAATTCTCAAGATGTGGATCACGAGCAAATACATCCATCCTAATAGTACCCGCGATTAAAATATTCTTGAACTTGAACGCAGGTGAAATTCATATCTCATATACGGTCGTTAAGCATCGTTAAAGAGCGTCACCGAAAGCCGAACAAAACAAGCTAGCAACAACTGTGTATTTTTACTTAAAATTATTTTTAGCCAAGAAGTTTTGAAAATTATATGCTATATCTTTTTCCTCTTGATAAGCTGCATTTCCTTTAAATAGATTAAATTTTTACGTAATATTTTTGACTTATGTATAAAAGATAGCAAATGTCAGATTTTTCATAGTGTTTGAATGGTATCTATGACACCAACCAATCAATCAAATCCCAATTGTAATAACATAGGAGAAATTGCGCACAAGAAAATAATAATTAATGTATAAATTAATTTATTTATATTTTTTTAAGAAGACACATGCCATTTTATTTTATAGTAGTAATTGATACTCGTAAAATGACAAAAAAACGAGCAGTGATATTGCATCAAATTTTGTCAAAAGATTGATGATACATAAACGGAAACCATTCGCAAGATTAAACCGGCTTTCAGGGACGACGCCATGAGGCCTGTAGCATTAGACTTATTCACTCGAAATGCCATAGGTGAATAATTCATGTTTTTCTCTTTCTCGATTCTCTTCTTGTAGTATAATAATACGAAATGTTTTAGTATAATAACTTATCTTTACCATTGATGTGAGTGACATAATTAAATTTTAATAGTCATTCCTCTGACGAATACGTTTTTCACTGTTCTGGCAACACTAGCGTAGCGAATGGTTCCTCAACCGAAAGAAGTGTTTTACCGCGTCATTTCTCCCTTACTGTGGTTGTGTTATCTCAGAGTTTGTACTGATGTGTTGTTTTAGACTTTAAGACATGTTCTAGAACAATTGGAGTCCTGTTATAGTAACTTTAAGAAGTATAAAAAGTCATAGTTCTCAGTGCATGTTACCACAGAAAGATGTGTAAGTGATGGCGAGTTCCGCTACCTCCATGGGCTTAGGCCGGTTGCCATCTTGTGACCGGTGGTTCGCCTAGTATTCATTCCAGCTACATTCTAGCAAACTAATTTAGGAAAGGGAATGGTAGCAATTCATTGATTACGAAAAGTATTGAAAATAACGTCGAAACATCTTGTTGATCCAAAATATCTTGAAGTCGTCAAGTCAAAATTAATTAAAAATACATTATTTGATTGACTCGGAAAAAGTAGTTCTTTTCTTGACTGTGCAAGGCTAGGCTTGGTTGTAGTAGTAGCAAGTGGTAGTAATGAAAGGTAGTCTACATGAAGACTAGTTTAGCTCGGCCTACAGATCTGGGCCTGACAGTGACCGGAAACTGTCCAGCCGAGAATCCTATCAAACCTTCCTTCGCTGGCAAGTTCATCCTATTTGTTATTCGAACCTGACGTCGCCACGCTCAAGTCATTGCACCCGTTCCCCAAGCTTCTCAGTTCCCGGCAGAAGTTGACCGAAAATGATTTGCCGGCCGGACAATAAAACACCAATATGGGTTCCCCGTAATTCTACTGTTGTTTCCTTGTCCCCTCCCAAACAAATGACAGAGTACCCAGAAGTGTATTAGTGAGTGTCATGGTGCCTCAATTGGAGAACCTTTATAAAACTTCACATGCCTTCGCGCATAAAGGAGAGGTACAACCGCTTCAAAGACGGTCCCACACACTGTAAACCCGTTTCAGGTAGGCCTCAACAGGTTGAAAAGACTCATTGAGCATGTGAGGACTCTGATCTTCCAAGACCCTTGACAATTCCAAACTATCCCAAAGGGTAATACCAGGAGGTCCTTCGTAAATATTTGCGGCGCAAATGTGCGAATCTATGGGCAGCGAAAACATGTAAGCTCCATCACGATAATGCACCTGTCCATCCCATTATGAGAATTTGTTTCAGACTGTTAACCAAACTGAAATGTCTCAAATAGGAACCTGATTTGAGCCGATAAAGAAATTATCCATTATTCTAATCAAGCATGGTGCATGTCATCTTGCATATTGGTTTTCCAAATGCCTTATAATTAACAACAGGCTCAATAACGTTACCCCCGGTCAAGCCGGTACCCATTTCCGACACCTGAATAAAGTGGGGAATTGTGGATGAGTTCTCCCTTTTCTCAACAGGAGAATAACCGGGTGCCAATACTGGGATTCGAACTGCCTACCCTTTTCGCGAAGGGTGCGTGCTCTTAACCACTCTGCCTCGGTGGCCAGACATCATGCAAAATGAAACTGCATGGTTGCTCACCATTCCAAAACCTGTGCTTCCAAAGTGTTTCCAACAGTAACGGGAACACTGGGAGAAAAGTGTGCATTCCCAAGGAGACTAAAGGTCATGTTACCGAAGCGTAAAATGCCACAAAACTGTCCTATACCTGATCAAAACAGGCAAAGCATTCTAATAAAGGGAGATCTTCTTTTCATAGGTTTGAAAAACAACTCAGCGAGAAGTTACAAAGGCAGTGAGGAAGGTTTCAATAAAATTACGTGAGCAACCATGGCTACTTCAGCTTGATTCTCAGGCTTATTTGTGGCTAGAAAAGAAGAAAAAAACAGTATATTTTCAAAAAAAGTCCATAAAACACATTTTTTTTAAATAATGTTAATACAAAGGGCCTAATGTTTAATTGGTAGTAGAACCGCAGTAAGTATTCCAATCTCTTTAACAATGGTTGAATAAACTGTGTGCAATGCAGTAGAAGTTTAGTATCTTAGTTTGCTGCAAATCAGAAACAATGACATGAAAAAATGTTAAACATTATGCTTATAAACGAAAAGTAAAAAACATTGAGAAAACACTTGGGGTAAAGAAAGAAATAAAAAATTGTTCTTTTCTATGAAAAGTTGATAAACGAAGTACAACACAACACTTTGGGTTTTAAATATTTTCTTGCATAAAGATCCTAAATTTATATATTAACCATAAAAGGTTGGATATCTTTTGGAGGCGTTGGAAATCTTGTGGAGGTAAAAAAAGTGAAATATCTGTGTGGCTTTTTCTCTATTGAGTTGAGCCGCTTTTTCAAGACCGCGATGGCAGAAATTATCCCACCTTGCTTTGTTCAGGTGATAAAAACATTTGTCTCCAATTTTGATGCAGCCCCTGCACTCCCCACTGCCACCGAAAAAAACACGAGCATTGGATGAAAAAGCGTAAAATTTTGGAAACAGTTGGAAGAGACTGAAAATTCTCAAGTATTCACACACATTGTTTAATGAACCATCAAGGAACTATATATTAAAATTTATGTTCAGCGTTTGTGTGTCAAATGGAAAAGCATCTAAGTTCTATTTATTTTACTGAGGATTTTCTCCAAGTATTTTGAAGGGCATTTTTTGATAGAACCATGAGCCTAGTTTTACTTCTCGACATTATTCGAGAAAAAATTCTCCACGAAAGAGAAAAGTTAAGTTCAAGGTGTCGAAATTCTAGCCATTGTTCGAACACTAAGGTCCATAACGGACTTTATAAGGCAGATTTAAGAGCCTTCAGCACTAAAGTTCATGGGCTGTGATTCGCCTTTTCAGCCTAAAATTTAATAACGCAAGTAATTTAGGGCTAAGCGGAGCAATGGCGAGGGTTTCTCACATCTTCGGCGAAAAACGTATATGCAAACTAAAAATGTTCGTCTGCTCTTCTTGCAACGAATCCCAAGCCACAGCAAGGGATTCGGGGAAGCTGACGAGCGGGTCAGCCAGAAGTCGACCCAACAGATTGAACTGAGCTGTGAGCGTGTGTGCACCTCCTTATGTGTGCCGCTGCTCTACGGCAATCCGACCCTCGCTACAGGGGACTCTTGTGTCCTCGGCAGCCGGCTGCATTGAAGATAGTTCGTCTGAACATACTTTTCGAAGATTTCAGGTGAGCCCTTTGCCTTTATGTTCCGTTTATCCTTTATTCTAGCGTTACCGGCCCCTGATGGGTGTCAGGCAAATGCGTGTGCGGTAGAGCCCGTTTAATTCGGGGTTAGTTCCACTGGTCGGGTGGTTTGCACACAAAGGACCGACTAAAATTAGTCCTTCAAAACTCATAAAAAAACTTTCAATAAAATGAATGGAACTTGATTGCAGAATGGAACTTAATATGGAACTTGAATGAACAATGAATGAACTTCCAATACTTAATGGAACTTAATTGTTGATTGCGGAGTGAGAAGTTTCAGTTCTTGTTTGTTGAGCCATTATGTCAGGTTACTTACGAGGCTTGCAGTGTTTACTTGAGCTCTTCATAAATCATCCACAGAACTTATCGTTGCAATTTAGATATCATCTGCATACATAATTTGAGTATGGTCACTTGAATGAAAAACAACAGGTTTCTTGGGTAGTTTATTGCAGTATGTGTCGTTTAATTCTTTTCTAGGGATGCCGTTTGATTCACTTCTAACTTGCATTCTCTTCTAAACAGTTAAGTTCTTATAAAGCGATGCAAAACCATCATTATTTTTTAAAGATATTTCAACATAAAGATCCTTAGTTGATTAACACACATGTGTATCGAAATCTTCATGTCAGTGATCGAACAAATTATTGCAAGAAAAATCTGAAAAAATGCATCCTCTTTGCTAAGTTGTATCAAGTTTTAAAATACATATACTATTAATTAATAAAACAAAAAAATATGATGCCTGTGAAACAATGATGAAAAATGATGTTGTTAGTGTACACTGATTTTGAAATGCGCGCTTAGGAATTTACAATGTTAGGGATTAATGTTGGAAGTAAAATTAGTGTGATTAACAATTCTGAGTCTAAGACTTAGAAATCGGCATTGGAAACTATCTTGTTTTGCTGACGTTTGTAATAGTATATCAAAAAAACTAGCTCTAAGAAGACTTTTTACCGCATCACAAATTTACGATAAATTCTAAATAACTAATAAGAGAGAAGAAGGGTAACTTTTCTACTCAGTGAACTTGCTCTCCACTTACCCACTCCTTCTTCTTAGGTTATGAGGAAACCCATTTATTCGTCTCAATTGGAATAATGAAGCAACCAACAAAGATGTTTCTAGTCCCTCCTATTCCTCCATGGCTCCCTCTGGCAGCACTCGACTTACAAAAACTGACCCTCGCGGACAGTCTTCGCTCGTCCGTCGATGTTCTAAACTTACAGTGTGTGGTTGAACTCAGTGAAACGAGTATGCGGCGCTTTAGGTAATTGCATTTTCTAATTAACAACTTGATAGGAACAGCATTTGAAAACTGAGTACGAATCGTCGTTCATCGAGGATAACGAAATTCTTGAATGTTTTTCGTGTTACTTCGAAATTGAAGTGTGAGACCGAAGTCAGGATTTGTTTCAAGCGACTAAAACAATACTCTCAACGCCGTTTAGGTTTCCATTTCTCAATTTACCAACAGTGAAACATCTTGGTTGGAGTGATTGAAATTCCCATGTATCAAAAGTGATGGCTCTTCTGTGCTGTTAGATTGATAAAGCACGTGTCTCCTTCTCATTTTTGGATTGAAAAAACACATGTTTTAGCGATTTAGCAACGCTTCAAAAACAAGTATATACTGAAGCCTTTGGCTCTAGTAATTCTTGCAGATTCAGCTCAGACTAGGTTGGAGAAGATAGTGGAAATATTGCTATAGCTTTGGCATGTGTTGATTTGTGTTTAAATGTATAGTTTGGCCTAAAAGTACAACAATAAATATAATTTGAAATATTTAGAAAGTCACAACTTTAACTTAATTGCTTACATCTATGATCCAATGAGTGATTCTGACTAGGTTTGAGAAGGATGATTATATCAGTGCAGGTGCTCCATTCATTGGCTGCTAGATCTGCTATAAAAGTGTTTTAAAACTGTGTCAGATCAAATGGAATTACACTTGTTTGAAATGATTAGTTATAATTCAAACTTTTTGGCTCAGGTGCAGTGTTTCAAGTAATATTCAAATCTTTGTCTAACTATTGCAGTGGAGTTGGTGATAAACTGTGATTTTCAACACTGTACATACATAACTGATTTTTAAATTACACTGCTGCTTGTTTTTGAGAAATTGCAAGTCAATATTGAATTTAATATTGTCAACAATTACAATTATTTTGTTGCCACATATGGGTAATATGGCACAATTAAAAATGTTTTACATGAATGACATTGTGCTTGCAAATGCTTAGTTTTTGAGATATTTAACTTCAAAGTTATAAGAATGTAGTTTATAAAATTGAACAGATTGACACTCAAGAGCAGAAATACGGTTTTGACACAACGATAGATGAGGTTAGGTAAAGTTTGGTTAGCTAAATAAACTAACCTAAGTAAACCTAAAATTTCTTAACTTGGCCCTACCTAGGCCGATGTCTCCCGCCAAAAAACTTGGCATGGTTTGTGTCTGCAAAGCTCCAGAAGAGCCATATAAAAACTGCTATTAATGTTATTCCAACCTGAACATTATTTTGCCATAACTCTCAAATGAAGCATTTGCTAGCATAATGTTATTTGTGTAAAATACCCTAAAATGTTTCCAATTACCTAGATTTTTCAACAAAATTTTGAAAATTGTTGAAAACATCAAATTCAAATTTACCAAACTAAGAAACAAGAGAAATTCTGAGGAAAATTTAAATATTACATTTAATAGGAATTTAACTATATATAGTAGGGAAATATGTTAGAATATCATTTCCAGTTCAAAAAACTATAAATCATAATGTCTGAAATAAAAGATCAAAAAATTGTTAATGATAGTCATTAAAAGATATGAAAACAAAATACATAGAACATAAAATTGAAAAGATTGCTTTCTAATTATTATTTACAATGGATATGAACTTTCAGTATTGTTAAGGAAAGGTTTTTGTTTGAAAAATGTATAGGGTTGAAGGCATTAAAATCCCAAGGTAGAGGAGTTAAGGCTGGATCTAAGATTTGAAAGTTGGCGTAAGATATAGATACATGGCAGATTTTGGCATAATTGAGTACTGCGCAGTGAGAAAGATATGCTAATTGAGTCCTAGTATAAAAGCTTCTATCGTAATGCTCTGCCACTCTGATATAAAAAATCTATGATGTCATGTTCATGTACAATGATGTGCACTGCACCCAACTGTAAGAATAAACCAGACAGGCTTGCACATCAATGGAAAGCATATCCTTGTACTAAAAAAGCCACCTTAACACATTGACTACGTAGTGGTATACATTTGTACCATGCCGTATTTAACTGATAGACGTAGTGGTACATATTCGTACCACCATGAATATTTCACATACTTGAGGTAAATATCTAGGGAGAATATTGACATTGTTTATTTTGCAATTACATCTATAGGTGGTTATTGGAAAAGGATAAAATAGTGAAAATATGTTAGTGGAAATGATTTACTCAAAATTTAAAAAAATAAACTACAGAAAGTAGCTCTTCCGTTGCATTTAATAAAGAAGACATTTGGGCTTAGATCTATAAAAACCAAAATTTCAGTCATGATGAAAGTAATCCGGATTATATACATTCCTTATATTTAGAGCTTTCGTCTCTTTTTCATTTACTGAAATCCGTGTTTTTTAGCAAAACAGCTGATGCACAGATGAGAATTGCCCTGATATTAAGCACAATAGGTTGAGACTCTTCAATCTTTGTTATGGCAAACAATTCTTGCATTTTTGTTCTTTCAACTCCTTGATACAAGTTATCTTGGCTCTGAGCTTGTGAAAGTTTTGGACTGGTTGCAAGATATCCCACCCCAAAGTAACTACTGTAACTAAATTTTGTACATAATGATTTATGCTGGGTACTTGTAATTATGTTTGAGCATGGTTGAGTGCGCAGAGTTGAGAGCACAGTCACCAGTATGCCAGTGATGGAACATAATCAACAACACATGTTATTTAGTTATTTTGTGAGTCCATTAATTCAGTTCCATCGATCTATGTTCGTGGCTTAAAAAACATGATTTTTGTTACAACTTCAGGACATGTCATATTTAAGCATGCAAAGATGTCAAGGTTTTTTCCTCTTTTTGAGGATCTTTTTTTTTCTTTCTCTCTCACTACAAGCATTCAGTAGTAGGTATCTAATGTTCTGCATTGCAGGTTTTGGTGCCTTGTACCTTTCCTGTCTGTTTTGTTAACAATTTTTGTGTTAGTCTGTTGTTCCTACAACTGCTGAGACATTTTCTGTCCCACATTTTTTGATAAACCCTTGATTAGTGAATGGGAAGTGAGAAATATTAAACAAACCTTGTTCAATGTGTGGTAACATGCAGAACTATAATGAGAAATTAGATGAATTAGGTTACACAAGACTTTATGCAGAAGTTGCCGGAAGATCCTTCAAGAGTCGAGATAAATTGGCTTATATATAATTTGTTATAAAGTTTCATTAACTTGTTATAAGTATTATGACTGTGGAGATAATCACCATGTTTTTCAAAGAATTTACATCAATAGTACCAAAGTTTGTTGTCACCTACATTAAATTTTTTCTGTATCATAAAAATAAGTTCTAAATTATATAACAAGTAGTGTTCCACAGTAAAAAAAAGAGAAGTTATATCATGTGTAAGATTTGAGCTAATGATTTTTGTTGAAATCTGTAGTGTAACTGTTATCTCATCTGATAATACTTATGGTAGGCTTATTTATTTAGTGTTCTCTTGTGTATTGCGGTAGATGCGTTCCAAAATCCCCTACAAAAAGCAATTTCCCGCAAAGTGGGATCGCCAATTTTTACGTATATATTTATGTCTATTTAGGTTTTTGAAAATCTACCATTACAAAATTTCTCATTTTTGCTAAAACAAAGTCACACAGGAAAAAATCATGACAGCATGAAATGATCTCAACCGTGTAGCACATCGTTTCAAAATTCAATGAGGCTGAGAGGTTCACCAGATATGAATATTGAAGGCACCAATCACAAGCCAGATATTGAAATGGGTGCTTGTCATTGGCCGTTTTTCATTTCTGCCCCAGTCATAGCCCGTCTTGCATGTTGCTATGCCACGAAGCTGATCTCGTGTAACCTTCCCAGACGCACAATGCGTTCATCTATAGCCTTTCCAGTTGGTTCTGTTTCTATTTTTAGACTGTTATAAACTCATATATGTTTATATCTCAAAATATACTTGTTTTTTTTTATCAATACACTATTAATTATTTTTATTATTTCAATGGTATTTAATGCTATATTTTAGATGTGATGTTTATTATTTTTTATCTATCTATATATACGTGGGGGTTGGCCGAGCCCGAGAAGTGGTGAAGCAGCAAAAAAGGATCCGTGAAGTGGCAAGGGAACACTGTGTATATTTATTTGGTATGGGCTATGCACATCTTTTTATCATACTCAGAAGGATACTGAATGACTGTATTGGTGAAATGAGTTTCATCAGTGCACAAATAGTGAAATGTTTTGGTTGTAAGCACTACTATAATATATATATGGGGGTCATCCATGTCTGGAAAATTTAGCAACACTTGAGGTTAGAGGTTGCATCAAGAAAGCAAGTTATGTTACTTTTTATTAGTATAAGAAAGTAAATAAACAAATTAAAAGCAAAACAATATGTTAGCAAACAATTTTCTTAATTAAATGTGACCATGTTCAGTTTGAAACTGCTCATCCTTTTTTTGCTGTGTGGTATTCTCCATAGTTATTGTGGCATTCTTATGATATTCCATAATTTAAAATTACAGAAAATTTATATATTCATTTTTTGACATCAATTGTTATCTTCTTTTTCAGGGCAGAGACTATTTTTTATACTTGTGTATTGTTACTCAGTATTCAGAGCATCTCTGCTACTGCACAATTACTGGTGCGTTTTTGAATCATCAATTGAAACGTGACTGATCAAACCAGGTAAGCTGGCCATGTTCTCACACCATACTCGATGACATTCTTGTAACATAGTGAATTGCATTATGTTTTTCTGTGCAAATTATGTTGTTCTCCTTGGTAGGATACGTGTATTGTATATATGAGAATTTGCATTCCCACAAGGGAAGCCCCTCAGGGTGATACAACTATTTTGTCTATGGGAACTGGCACTCCCTGTGGGAAAATGTGAGGGCCCAAGCTGAGAGTTTGATAAGCCTTCTATTTATTGAAAAAAATTGCTTTTGTTATGTGAAGGACGGTATATTTTTTTTTTGGTTCATTGTTGTCCTGTTTTTCTGCACCTACTACTTTCTTCTTTGATTTTAATCTTGTTTCATAATCTTCTTTCTCAACTTACTGTTTCTGTTCCATTTCTTCTTAGATTCCACATTCCCTTAATTCCATACTAAATGGTGCCTCTCTCCTTCCTTTTTGGATTGCCTTTGTGATGGATAGGGATACTTAAAGTAATTATCTAATCCCACAAGGGAAATTTGAGGTCCTTGGCTAGTTACGTAGGCCATTCTTTTGTTGAAATAGAATAGGTATTATATTGTTACGTATAATTTTTTTCGTTTGCCAGTCCTTTTGTCTGCACTTCTAACTTTCTTCATAAACTTTTATCTGCTTTTCAAAACTTCTTCCACCTTGCTTCATTTATGTGCAGGATGTAGGAATTTCTCTTCTGTGTAGGTTCCCCATTCTTTTAATTTCAAATCAAATGGTACCTTCCTCTCTTGTGAGTTCATTTTATGGGGTTTGGGAGGCTGAGACTGACATTTAATCTGTAAATACAGCATATTATTTGCAAAGGTCCTTATGTTACTTCTGTCAATGAGATATTTCCATTTACTCATTGATTTCTCCTGGCATTATTCATTTCCATTTACACGTTGATTTCTCCTGGCATTATTCATTTCCATTTACAGGTTGATTTCTCCTGACATTATTCATTTCCATTGGCCAGTAATTAGTTTTCATTGCTCTGTGTGAGCTCAGATTTTCAATTGAGACTAAGCAGTTTTTACTGTGTCATTTCTTCAACATTGAGGCAGCTGCCATTTTAGCTATCAACATGTGCAATTGTTTAGAGTAGTTCAGGGGGCATTTCAGTTATCATACTCAATAGTTTACAGTAGTTCTATGGACATTTCAGCTAATATTTGACTCAAAAATTTAATGCAGATTGGCCAAGATTTTAGTGATCATTATTCACAAAAATGTTGGTTACTTTATGAGCACACTTGAATGCATGCAGACATCAAATTATTATGGGATGTTGCATGTGATCATCAAAATATTCCTAATGGAGGTGGCCATTAGAGCTGTTGAGTAACCGTGCAGCACTTGACATCCATGGCATTCCATGGTGTGTTGTAGTGCTCGAGATGGAATGAGAGCAGTATATGCATTACTTTACATACTGTTTATAATTTCATTTCATATTCAATTAAATACATGGCCATTTGCAAAGTACGGATACTTTGCGAGGAAATTTTTCTTATGCACTCAAATTCAAAAATAGGTTAGAAATTTCAAAGTAGTTTCAACTGCATTCTAATGAACGCACCTCCAATGCTGAGTTAGGTTTGGTGGTATTGAAACTGTTTGATTGACTACTTCAAATAAATCCTAAGTTTGCCAATCATCTAAATTGAAAAAAATTCTTTCATTTATTTGAATGAATCACTTGAATTTTAAAATTTTTGAATAACTCTTACCTTTTCTTTTGAGTTGGTCACAAAGTCCTCACAGCTTGAGGCAACACTTGGTCACTCAGGATTGTATGGCAGTTTTTTGTGTAGGGGCATGCACTAAAGACTTGATTGATTATTAAGAATTTTTGGGTGAATTAATTTTTATTTCTTCAAAACCATTATATCTTTGTGGGAGGATTATTCCTCAAACATACCTTTTCTTTCATCATTGAGAATCAAGAGTGCAATCTACCTCAGCTATTGATTGTCCTTTTGGACTTCTGTCTTATGTGCCCAGAAGTTTTATTTGTGTGCTCATGCCATCCTTGCTGTCTGTCTCTCTAATGTTTTTTTGTCTTATTTCCTAAAATGTTGTGTTAATTTATATGGAGTATGAACATATCTTGTGTATTAATTTCCCATTTCATATTCAATATTAAATAGTTTCTTCTCTTTGCTCTCTCAAAATCACATTTTACTTGATTAGGGAGTTGCCAGCAAACTAAAAATAATAATAATAAAAATAAAGTGATATTGCTTCACCAGAGTTTTCTCTAATAATCTGCACCTTTTTTAGGGGATCGATCATGAGTTCCTCTGGGAAGCGCTCCCATCGAGGTGGGGATGGTGACGGCCACAGGCGGAAGAGAGCAAGAAAACAAGAGTTGGACAACTCATCTTCAGTTAGCTCCTCACAGGGCTACTATGGCAGCAGTTCCTTGGGAGAGATGGTCAGAAACAGCAACCATAACTTCTCAGAAACTTACGGCTTTGTGTCAGAAGAGCCAGAAGCCGAGCACAGCCCAGACGCAGTCACACACTTCAGCTCAGCTTTGTCTGATGACAGCGACTGCCAGGAAACCAAACCTCTTCAGAGTCAGGAATTTTTGATTAAAAAAGTGCCTGCCTTTTCCACAACCAGCAATGAAAATGATGGCAGTGTTCACTCTGGGCCTAAATACAGCTCTGTTGCTCAGAAGCTTATGGTGAGTGAGATTATTTATTGACTTTTTGCCGTATTTATTGATGTTTTACAGTATTGTGACTTTTTACAATATTTTTTGATTTCTTAGTGTTTTTGACGAACAGTATTTGTTGATTCCTTACAGCATTTTTTGACTTCTTACAGTGGTTTTGAATAACAGTATTTGTTGATTTCTTACAGCATTTTTTGACTTCTTGCAGTGTTTTTGACTAGCAGTATTTGTTGATTCCTTACAGTATTTTTGACTAACAGTATTTATTGAGTTCTCACAGTTTGTCTTAACCCTATATTGACCACCGTCTTGTCTGAAGGACATTAGGCAGTCACTCACATTGTCCTTATTTTCTGAATGCTTTGATGGATAAAAGTTCACATTTACTGGGTTTCATGTATGAAATTTTGAGAGAAATTACCACACTTGTGGGTTATCTATTACCACTATTAATTAATGGATCCTTTTGATGTCAAGGTTAGGTTAAGTTAGGTTAGCTTAATTTAATTATTATTATTTTTTATTATTTTCAAGTTTTGTTTTGTTTCAGGCCAAAATGAATCTCTCGGACTTTCCAAGAACTGAAGAGGAAGGTCCCAGAGATTAATTATGTATATATGAAATGTAGATAAATTGCATTAGAAATGAATGTAAATCAACAAGGATACCTTCTCACATGAAAAATCCATTCATACTGTCCAGAACATCTATTCAATGTTCATAAAACCATTGCATTTTCACTTTAACCTCTGGAAACACTTTTTTGCCTGAACAAGTGGTGACAGATAACCCATAGTAACAAAATTACCGTAAAATTTTGTCATGATAATGTTAAATTACACATGATTATATGCTTAGCTATCAGAATGAGATGATATTCATTGATTTTAAAGCTTCAGTTTGAATGTAACGTATTTTTTTCCATGCTGAGTAATTTTCCTACTGTGTTGTCATGTATTTCATCCCATGCACTATAATTTCATATTGGAATTAAAATTGATTTCTTCCCATATTGTGTAATTTTTATTGTAGTTGTGTTCCATTTCATCATACACAGCTCAATTTCTCAATGTGATTGTAATTTATTTCATCCTATGCTGCATGATTTTTTATTATATTAGTTTCATCCCATCCAGCATGATTTTTGATTTTGATTGTGATTTATTCCATCCCATCCGGTATGATTTTAATTTTGATTGCACTAATTGATTTCATTGTGTGCAGAGCAAAATGGGTTACGAGCCTGGACAAGGTCTGGGAGCGTCAGGGTCAGGAAGGCTGGAGCCAGTCGAGGCGTCGCAGCAGAGGGGCAGGCGCGGCTTGGGCCACTCTGTCCCCAAGCTCAAGCAGGCAGTTGAAGGACTCAAGTGGAATCAGAACCTTGAGGTGAGGTAGAAATGAGAGCCACGTCAATGTTCTTTAAGTCTATACTTAGTGCGGTGATTACTTGTGTGATTTTTTTGAGGATGCCCTAAAATTAAATATTTGTGATTTTTTTTAAGATTCTCTAAAATTATAATTCTATGAAGCAAGGCAGGAATTTTGTTAAAATCAGCGTTTGTCCTAGGTATGATTTGTTGAAATATTTTATGGATGTTGATAGTTCCCTTGGGCCCCCACATTTCTCAGCATACAGTAGTTGACATGAACATTTATGCACTCTGCATGTCCTCAGCAAGACTAACCTTGAGCCCGTTCTTTCCTCCAGAATGTGACAGTGGAGGAGGAAGTTCTCTGGATCCGAGAGGACCCTGAAAATACGCCTCTTTCACTGGCACGACTGTCAGACTGGATGGCCCTGGGCCCAAGGAAGTTGGAAATCAGTGATGAGATCATGTATTGTGATGAGGCTGTTTTGAAGGAAGTGCTCGAGGCCAAGGTAAGTTATTTGCCTTGACAAGTTCCCCACATATTGGGCCATATGTGTACCAGTCAGTCAATTGCTCATTCATGGACCAGTATAAATGAATATTTCATTTATTTTGCGACCTCTTCGAGAATTCACTGTTATCATACCAGGTGAAGTGTACAGTGCAATTGTATTTTTCACATTTTAGGAAGGATAAAAATGCATTCCGGCATTTCGATTTCTGTATTCTGTTACTTCTGTCTTAATTTACACTGGTAGGTTGAAATTTAAGGCTAGGACCAGTCACCTGCTTGTCTTGATTTGTGCAGGTAGATTGAATTTAAGGCTAGGACTAGTCACACCCTTGATTTAGTTTGTACTGGTAGATTGATTTTCAGACTGAAACCAGTCACTTGCTTCAAGCAAACATTGGGAGGCTTGTGTAGAGTCAAAATCAATTTTTTTCATGGGTTCCAATATTTTACAGCACAAATATGGTATGAAGGTTCATCCTCTTCATGTTTGGACTGGAGTTCCACTTGATAGACTGAAGGTGAACTGTGTACGGTAATTGAAGATTGAGTGAGTTCTGTTGTATAGCCTGTTGGGCTTGAATCCTTCGCCATTTCTTTCAAATTCAAGTATTCTTTGATTATTTGAAGGACATTTTATTCATGTGTGTTACTCAAGTTGAGCGAAATGTTTTGCACTTTTCAGAGCAGCATCCTTTTCATGTAACCAGCTTTCAATCTCTTCCAAAATATTGATTTTTATTGCAAGGAATAGCGTGAAGTATTTTGTCACACTCTAAAATGTTCTTCTCCTCAAAGGTGAGTTTTGATTCCCATGCCTAATTTTTGATCTCCTTCCAACGCAGTTATGCACCACAAAAGGCGTGAAGTATTTTCAAATTTATTTAACATGTTGACCATGATGGATTAAACTGAAGTTTAGTTTTCAACTTGAACCTAAAGTCAAAAGTTGTTACCGAAATACCAAATATTAGTTGGATCCATTCAATACACACCATTAATTTCAAAAGTTTGTGAAAATTTTTCAAATGGCCCATCGATGGATCGTCTCACAGCAGGAAGAACTTGAGCACAACCCACTGATGGGTCGCATCGCAAGCAACGTGTTGAGTTATTGAATTGTTCTCAGACGGTGTTCGACATTTTCAGGCCTTGTTTGATTTTTCAGAGGGTGTTTGATTTTTTCAGTTGGTGTTTGATTTTTTTAGATGGTGTTAGATTTTTTCAGAGGGTGTTTGATTTTTCAGTTGGTGTTTGATTTTTTTAGATGGTGTTAGATTTTTTCAGAGGGTGTTTGATTTTTCAGTTGGTGTTTGATTTTTTTAGATGGTGTTTGATTTTTTCAGACGGTGTTTGACTCCCTCGGCGAGCGGGAGATCCAACGGGCTCGGGTGCGCAGCAACCCGTTCGAATCGATTGGCAAGGTGTTTTTCCAGAACAGAGCTGCCCTCAAGATGGCCAACATGGATGCCATCACCGACATGATGTTCACCAAGCCCACAGACGAGCACGGGGTGAGTCCACCATATTGTTTGGTGTTGCTGCTTCGCATCTGTGGGTCTTGTGCTCATGTTTTGCTTTTCAGGTCTTGTTGTTTGTAAGGGGTTCTGGAGTTGACATGCTAAGGAGGGATTCTGAAGTGGCATGCTAAGGAGGGATCTGAAGTGGCATGCTAAGGAGGGATTCTGAAGTGGCATGCTAAGGAGGGATCTGAAGTGGCATGCTAAGGAGGGATTCTGAAGTTGGCATGCTAAGGAAGGATTCAGTAGTTCACATTGTTTATAAGAGATTGTGTGGTAGATATCGTTAATAAGGGGTTCAAAAGTTAACACTGCTAATGAGGAACTTAAAAATTGACATTATGTCAAGAGGTTCTGAAATTGACATCGCTCATGAGGGGTTCAGACGTTTTATATTAAGGGCCCTGCCCTTGTTCCATCTCGCTCTGCAAGTATAGTGTTCTTCAGTAATTGCTTAACTCAGCAGAGTAGTCTGTTGGAAATTTAATGAAGTGCATTGTGGCCCCTCTTGTACGGAGAATTGAAGACTTGGTTTCTTGAATTGTGTGTCTTATGCCACCATGGTAGTGTTGCACATACTGTGTGTCTTATGCCACCATGGTGGTGTTACACATACTTTGGTAAAGCAGCTGCTGTTGCATAGTCATGTGAAGACTGCTTGGTGACCTGAACTGAGGGTGGTCACTGAGGGCATATTTATTTGTGCTCATCCATTTTTGTGTCAATTTCTTGCATAATTGAAGTTGAATGTTGATACTGTATTTAATTTTAGTTAAATTTTGAATTTCAGTTGAACCCACCACAGTTAACGTGTTAACTTGCAATTGTTAATGTATTTGAAATATTGGAGTAAAAATCGGTTAAAGAAATGACTTAATTTCCATGTGTAACATTGCTTTGATCACTCTCTACTGCTTCATTTTTACACTTATGTTGTTATTTTGATGCAAGAGACTGTTTACAGTATGGATCTGAGTACTGACTCAAAGGGAATTTTAGACTTTTTAAAACTAGGGTGACATTGCCATACATTACCTTTTTTACCCTGCAGCAACACCTAATAAACAAAGACAACAACCTTTAAAAATGAAACTAGAGTTACATTGCTATATGTTGACCATTTTTTTACCCTCCAGGGGCCCCTAATAAACAAAAACAACATTCTGTACATTTGAAACTCGAGTTACATTGCTATAAATTTGCTTTTTACCCCGCAGCGGCGTCTAATAAACAAAGACAACACAACAACCTTAACAAACAAAAGTTACATAGCAATATATTTGCCTTTTTACCCTACAGCGTCCCCTAATATACAAAGACAACATCCTGTATCTATGAAACTAGAGTTACATTTCTATATATTTGCCTTTTTACCTCACCATATATTTGTCTTTTCATCTTACCAAATATTCGTCTTTTTACCCTGCCATATATTCGCCTTTTCACCTTGCAGCGATCCCTAATAAACGACGACAACATCCTGTACTTCGCGGACGTGTGCGCCGCGCCGGGTGGGTTCGCAGAGTACGCGATCTGGCGGCGCAAGACGCTCAGTGACGGCTTCCCTGACGTGCACGGCTTCGGCTTCACGCTCCGCTCCAATGACTTCAAGCTCCAGGACTTCTACGCCGCGCCCAGGGAGTGCTTCGAGCCTCACTATGGTGAGCAGAGGACCATGTTTTCACATTCCATGTTACTCCAATAATGGTACGTATTTCTGGTCATTTTCTGGATTGTGGCCTGTAAATGGGCCGTTTCTGATGTATGTTCTGAAATGTGGCGTTGAAATCTGTTGTGTAAATCTTTGTCGGGGTTAAGGGAGGCTAAAACTTTTTTATATAATAATAATAATCTGTTGTGTAAATGAAACCTTACTATGGTGAATAGAAAATCTGGTCCTTAGGTTGTTTATTAAGTAATGATGGTTGCTGTTTCTGATGCATTTTCTGATGCCTGGCCCTTGAAATCTGGTGCGTCAATAGAACCTCACCATGGTGAGCAGGAGACCAAGTCCTTAGGTTCTTTGTTACTTAGAAAATGGTAGCCGTTTCTGAAAGCATTTTTTGATTCGTGGCGTTAAAATCTGTTGTGCAAACAGAACGTCACTATGGTGAGCAGGAGACAATGTTCTTTGGTCGTTTATTACGTGAATAATAAAAGATATTTCTAGGCCATTTTGTGATTTGTGTCCCTGGAAAAGCATTGCATAAACACAACCTCACTATGGTTAGCAGGAGACGCACGACAGGTGTCAATATAAGCCACGTTAGCACAGCTCTCACTGAGCGCCCATCTTGCAGGCGAGGGCGGCAAGTCAGGCGACGGCGACATCTACAAGGCCAACAACATCAGCAACTTTTGCAACTTCGTAAAGACTGCCACAAAAGGCAGGGGCGTCCACTTCATGATGGCTGACGGCGGCTTCAGCGTGGACGGTCAGGAGAACATCCAGGAGATCCTGAGCAAGCAGCTCTACCTTGGCCAGTTTGTTGTTGCGCTCGGCATCGTCAGAGAGGGTGAGCTTTCGGTCTTTTATTCTTTGTGTTGTGTCGAGCTTACGTTTTGCCCCGTGGTCGGAAATTTTGTTCATTTGTTTTCCCGTGGTCGGGAAATTTGTAACTTTTTCATGGTTGTAGAATTTTAAGAATTGGGTTTTCTATGATTGTAGAATTATATAAATGGGCTTTTCTATGATTGTAGAATTTTATGAATGGGCTTTTCTATGATTGTAGAATTTTATGAATGGGCTTTTCTATGAATGTAGAATTTTATGAATGTTTTTTTCCCCATGATTGTGAAATTTTATAAATGGGGTTTTCTATGATGTTGAAATTATATGAATGGGGTTTTCCCATTAGGGCAAAATTTTATAAATGAGCTTTTTCCATGATTGTGGAATTTTATAGTTGGGTTTCCCCATGATGAAATATTATTGTTGGGTGCCCATGGTTGTGTAATTTTATTTTGTATTAGTTCATGATCATCAAATTTATGGCATTTATGTTTAGAGTTTTCTTATTCTCTCATGAAATTTAATAAATAAATTATCATTTTCTCCCATGAGCAAGAAATTCGGGATTCTATGTTTGCAATTTTTTCATCGCCCATGTCATTTAAAATTCATATAGGGAAGCATTTTTTATGGTCATGAAATTAAATGTTATGTAAATATGATCGTGAAATTCCCTGTCATGTCAATTATTATTCCTCCATGATCACAAGATTTCACATAATGCAGATTACATGACCCTATATTCATGAAAATTTTATTATATATTTGGGATGTTCCTACCAAAATTGAAAAAGTATTTTCGGTTCTGAAATGAACAAAGTAAAATATCTTGGCATGTACCTCCCCAGTGGGTGTAAGGAACCCAAATCCTCATAGATGCACAGAATTTGGTTGAACTGTCCAGCATTCTTGTCTTATTCTTATGTAATTTGGACTCATCAATAGCGTTGTAACGCCGTAAGTTGAGGGAAGGTGAATATACGTCTTCAGTCATTTGAAGTAATCTGTCATTAATGTTCAGACCATTTCCAAGATTTTAGAGTTGCTCATTTTCGTGCAGCATATATCGGAGACTACACTGACGTCACCAAAAACTGAGTTGCAGTTTGATTCAAAATGTTGCGCTCACATTTCTCATTCTCTTAGAAAAATCTTAATGTTATGCTGATGGATTTGGTTGCTGATGAACAGATGGGAACTTCATTGTTCACGCATTACTCATTCTCCTAGCAAATTATCTTGATGGAATGCTGATGGATGTTGCTCACACATTTTTGATTCTCCTAGAAAAGTCTGTTGATGGATTTGGTTGAGCAGGTGGTAACTTTGTGTGCAAGTTGTTCGACACATTCACGCCGTTCACGGTGGGCCTGATCTACCTCATGTACCGCTGCTTCAAGCGCGTCAGCATCCACAAGCCCAACACCAGCCGCCCTGCCAACTCTGAGAGGTGACTCCTGCTGCTCAGCTTTGCCGGTGTCGTGCTTCTTGTGCTCGTGTTCTTAGCTCACGTTTTGGCGCTTTTATTCTTAGCAGACTTTTGATACTTGCTGATATTTCCACCTTTGTTAAAATTACCGTTGGATATTTCTACCTTTGTTGAGATTTTTGTCAGACATTTTCCATCTGTTGACCCATGTAGTTAGTTAAATATGAGGTGTAAATGTAAATCAAACTCCCTTGAATACTGCTGTGAAATAACTCGTGTGGATCTGAACGTACTCACAAGGCAAGTGTTATTCGAATTCCCTTGGACAATTCACTGCAATATCATTCATGTATACAAGCGTGCTCACAAACATTTGCTCGACACAGATACATCATCTGCAAGTGGCTGCGGAGCGGCTGCGAGGGCACCTTCAGCTACCTCTTCGAGGTGAACGACAAACTCAACGAGCTGAAGCTGTCCAACATGGACGTGGTGCACGTGGTGCCCCCCGAGGTCATGGAGGCGGACGCGGACTTCGCGCAGTACATCCGGGACATGAACAATAGGTGGGTGGTGCCTCTGCCTGTGTTTGTGTTGTGTGCCACACCATGTGCTCAGCTTTGTTGTGGTTGTGTCAGTGTTTTGTGTTAGACTGTGTGCTCAGCTGTGTTGTGGTTGTGTCAGTGTTTTGTGTCGGACCGTGTGCTCAGCTTTGTTGTTGTTGTTCCTGGCCATGTTTGTGTTGGTGTTGCGTACCAGACCGTGTGGTCAGCTTTGTTGTTGTTGTTCCTGGCCGTGTTTGTGTTGATGTTTTGTACCAGACCGTGTGGTTAACTTCGTTGTTGTTGTTTCTGGCCGTGTTTGTGTTGATGTTTTGTACCAGACCGTGTGGTTAACTTCGTTGTGTCACGTTTATTGGAGCTTCAGAGACAATTCCATGCAGCTCCATGCCCTCAGGAGTGTTGATTGTTGCCCTAAGTTGCAGCACCCACGCCAAAGGAAGATTCAGAAGGTTTTTCTCTTGTTACTCTGAGTATTCACGCACTTCTCTGTAATTCACTTCTCTGGTTAGCTTTGCATCTGGTGACACAGAGCTTTTTTTGTCAGAACTAAACGGATCTGTAGCTTGTCTAGTAAGTACAAGGTCACCTAGATTAGTCTGGTTAGAATACTTTTCATACGATATCTTCGGGATTTTCAAACTTCATCTGTTGATAACTATGTATCATGTTTAGTTGACATTCTTTTCATATCATATCACTGGGTTTTGTTAACTATGTCTGTTAATAACAATGCATCAATTTTGGTTAATGTGCTTTTTGTACAACATCCTATTGATCTACGTGCTTGAGTGTATGAGTATGTAGTGTAGACCATACTCCAAAGGAATGGATATGTATTAGTGTAAAATTACGTGGGTCTGCTGCACGTTTCTGGTCTAACAATAATGCTCATATGAAGTCGCTCAATTATCAGTTGATGTTGGCGTTCTTCATGCTGTTTCCGTTAGCATAACTGTGGTGCTCTAACTCTAGTTCTTGTATTATAATTTCAGAGATTTATTTAAAACACGCCTGTAAATAAACAACATAAACATTATGTTTGCCTTGCAATCAGTCCGGAAAGCCGCTCCTGATATGCTGGGAGCCAAACCTGATTTATTTGAGATGCTGGGAGCCAAACCCAACTTTTTAACTTAATGAAACTGGACAATCTGTGCAGCCTGGGCCGTCGCCAGATCGTGAGCCTGCAGAAGATCCGGGTGTTCTGTGAGGACAACAACCTTACGGAGAACCGCCAGGGGCACCTGCGGGCAGAGAGCCTGCTGGCCTGGAACGTGCCTGACAACCCCCGCAAGGCGCCCGTCAGGGAGCCCCCCACCAGGCGCGCTGACAGGATCCTCCGCGACTGTGCCATCACTAACGGTCTGTGCCGCTAGTTTTGGTGGGCTCGTGCTGCTCTACTTGTCTGTGCTCAGGGTCGTGCTTGGGCTTATTTTAGGCTGGTGCCACTTTCGGCTGGTGCTTAAGCTTCTTTTCGGCTCGTGCTGCTCTAGTTTTCTGTCCCCAAGGTGGTGCTTAGGTTTATTTTAGGCTGGTACTACTCAAGTTATGTCCTCATGGGGGTGCTTTGACTTTTTTTGGGCTTGGTGATAGTTTTCTTCTTTTGTGGTGGTGCTTATGCTCCTTTTGGACTTGTGTAACTCTAGTTTTCTGTCATCATTGTGGTACTCTGTTATGCATTCAATCTAGTTAAAGTCCATTATATGCTCTATTTTCCATCACATGTGCAATAAGTTTTCCCCTTTTTTGCTGTTCCCAATAATGATGAGCAATGTAATGCTCTAAAATTGTAGAGAGGAGGTTCATAATGAAAAAAGGCAAAATTTGTGAGAAAAGCTTGAAAGTGGTTAAAAATAAGTGAATCAACTCAGAAAATAATTTTATCTGATCCCTCAACTCCACATTAAGTGGTGCTTTTGGAACATCTTTGTTGTGAATTGAGAGGCTTAAATGAACTCATGTAATGTTTTGCTTGCTGTGCAGACATGCTGCCGCCCTCCCTCATCGAGGTGAAGACCGTCTCATGCCTCAAGTCCCGCATGCACAGCGCCTACGACTTCCGCTTCGTGGTCTCCTCAGTGACCAAAGAGGAGCGCAAGAACAGAGGCTACTACCTTGGTGAGGCTCCGTATTCTGTTGGGCCTTTGGTGTGCAGACTTGTGGGGTGCCTTCTTTGGTGTGCAGACTTGTGGGGTGCCTTCTTTGGTGTGCAGACTTGTGGTATGCCTTCTTTGGTGTGCTGACTTGTGGGGTGCCTTCTTTGGTGTGCTGACTTGTGGGGTGCCTTCTTTGGTGTGCAGACTTGTGGGGTGCCTTCTTTGGTGTGCAGACTTGTGGGGTGCCTTCTTTGGTGTGCAGACTTGTGGTGTGCCTTCTTTGGTGTGCAGACTTGTGGTGTGCCTTCTTTGGTGTGCAGACTTGTGGTGTGCCTTCTTTGGTGTGCAGACTTGTGGTGTGCCTTCTTTGGTGTGCAGACTAGCAGAGTAAACCGTGTCTTATGTAACATTTTCCATGCTGCATCAATAAAGGATGGTTGGTACTTGTATTGAGTCTCTACACCTTTTTCACATCAATTTAATCCAAGTCAAGTTCAATTTAATCCAAGTCAAGTTCAATTTTATCCAAGTCAAGTTCAATTTTATCCAAGTCAAGTTCAATTTTATCCAAGTCAAGTTCAATTTAATCCAAGTCAAGTTCAAATTAATCCAAGTCAAGTTCAATT